>SNQJ01S0023166.1:77246-118401 GCA_010110895.2 Picea sitchensis | reverse complement strand
TAGGAGACTGGATAATGAATAATTATGACTAATGAAAAAATAAAAACCTTAGGAAAAAGAAATCCTAGGTGTGTGTGAAGTAACTCCAACACCCCCCTAAACATCACTATGGTGAAAATAAAGATTACGTCTCGGCAATGAGGCCATGTTAGGTACCCAAGTACAAAAGATACACTGGAAATAAAGTGAGGAAAGAGGGAAAACCTTATGGGAAACCTCCCCCCCTCAAGGTACAATGTATGTAAAAAGAAGAACTACAGTTGCTAGGCAACTGCGTCTTTCACTCCAAGACGACCTCACAGAGAATGGAATTTCTGCTCAGTGAAGGTCTTGGTGAAAATGTCTGTCATTTGTTTTGCTACAGGACATAACTGTAAGTTGATGATCCCCTCCTGTACTAAGTCCCGGATGAAGTGCATGTGGATCTCGATGTGCTTCATCCGCTGCCTCTGAACTAGATCTCTGCAGAACTTCAGAGTGCTTTGGTTGTCACACCAGATGATGATCGGACGATGAAACTGAATGCCCAACTTAGTGAGAAAATGTTGTAGCCACATAGACTGAATGGTTATGTTAACTACCCCTCTGTACTCTGCCTCGGCTAAAGATAGAGCAATGGCAACTTGCTTCTTGCTCGACCAACAGATAGGCCCAGAACCAAGACTAAGTGAGTAACTAGATGTGGACTTGCGATCAATGATATCGCCAACCCAGTCAGAATTAGTAAACCCAATGAGATCTAATGTAGAGTCTGTTGCATAATGAATCCCAAAGGTGATGGTGCCCTATACATATCGAAGGATACGCTTTGCAACTTTCTAATGTAGCTCATGCAGCTCCTGCATGAACCTAGAAACTGCGCCAACTGCATATGAGAGGTCTAGTCTGGAGTGTGTGAGATAAAACAAGCTCCCTAGTAGTTGTCTGTACAGTGTGCTGTCAACCAGTGGAGTCTCCCCGCCATCCTCAAGTTTGACTCCTGATAGGAAAGGAGTTGGAGCAGACTTGCAGTCTGTCATGTGAAATCTCTCAAGGAGATCTCGTGCATACTTGGCTTGAGACAGTTTGATGCCTGATGCATCCTAACTGATCTCAAGTCTAAGGAATAAGTGTAGCGGACCCATGTCCGTCATAAAAAACCTATCATGAAGTATCCTCTTGACTGCAACAATCGCTGAAGTCGAGCAACCGGTGATTAGTAAATCATTGACATACATAACTAAAAGTAGAAGTGAATTAGACATCCTGAGCATGTATACATTCGGGTCTGATTTACAATGTACAAAGTTCTATGACAACAGGTAGGAGTCCATCTTGGCATACCATGCCCTCGGAGCCTACTTGAGGCCATAAAATGACTTCTTCAGTCGACAGACCAAAGATTAGTCCTGCATGAATCCTTGGGGCTGCTCCATGTAGATATCCTTAGAGAGATCACCATGAAGAAATGCATTCTTCATGTCCATCTGATGGACTTCCCATCCCTTGGTTGTCGCAATGGCAAGTGCCAATCGTATGGAATCCATCTTCACTACTGGAGCGAAGGTCTCATCATAGTCAATACCATGAACCTGCTGAAAGCCTTTGGCTACAAGCTTGGCTTTGTATATGCTAATCTGTCCATCCACTACGCTCTTGGTCTTGTAGACCCATCTGCATCTGACAAGTTTCCTTCCAGAAGGAAGGGGAACCAGATCCCAAGTTTGGTTCTCGAGGAGGGAGTTGTACTCCTTCTGCAGGTCGGATTCCCAAAATGGATTTCCAGCAGCCTCGCCATAAGACTGTGGATCTAAAGACTGAGCCAAGAAAATATGATTGGAAGGCAATGATTCAGTGGTAGTGAGTGCAATAGGAGGCTCCTCGAAATCAGATCGGGTCCTCCTAGTATCAGCTGGATCACCAACGAGATCCCCTGCATCCTGAAGAGTAGTCTGCGCCCACTTGGGCCTCTGCTCTGGCTCTACGACTCCATCTGGATTCTCTGACTCTGAATCTGATTGTACTGACTCTGAATTTGAATCATCTGAGTCCTCTGAATCTGAACTATCATCTGAAGAAGAGTCAACATGTGCATGCTCATCATCTCGGACAGGTGGAAGAGTGAAGGTGTGTACATGCGACTGTTGAGGTGCAATACACTTTCCTCGAATTGGACACTACACTCAATGATGAGTCGATCCGAGGAAAGATCAATAAGCTGATATCCCTTCACACTGTCGGGGTATCCAACAAAAATTCACTCAGTGCTCTGTAGATCATTCCTCTTTTTAGAGGGAATCCGGGCCCATGAACGTGAACCAAAAATGCAAAAGTGGGCCACTTCCTGTTTGAGGCCGCTCCAAGCCTTGTAGGGGGTCTTATCCTTGACAGATTTATGAGGAGATCTATTTTGGATGTATGTTGCACAGTTAAGTGCTTCGGCCCATAGTCTCTGTGGTAGTGACTTTGCATGCAACATGCAAGATGCCATCTCCTTTAGAGATCTGTTTTTCCGCTCGGCAACTCCATTTTGCTGCGGAGTGTAGGCAACTATATGCTGCAACTGAATCCCTGCCTCATGGAAAAGATTATGAATCTCATGATTCACATACTCTCCCCCATTATCAGTTCAGAGGACTTTGATCTTCTTTTCGGACTGTGTCTCAACCAAAGCTTTGAAATCTTTGAGGTGTTGAAAGACCTCGGATTTTTTCCTGAGAAAGTAGATCCAAGTAAAATGTGAGAAATCATCAACAAAAATGAGAACAAACCTAACTTTGATGATCGATGGATGCGGAAAAGGACCCATGAGGTCATTGTGGATCAGATCTAAAGGTGCAGAAATTCGCTGAGACTTTCCTTTGACGAATTTCTCTTGGGAGTGTTTTTCGAGAACACATCCCTCACATACTCCCTTGGAGAAATGGATGTCTGGTAGAACATAAACTAATATGTTCTTGTTAAGTTGTTGCATGTATCTGAAATTCAAATGTCCAAACCTTTCGTTCCATATCCTAGTACTTTCATCAATATGAATAAGCAGTAAAGCAGAATCAGGTTCAATGAATTCATAAAATGTATACAATCTACACTGATGATTTGCCTCACCGGTAGCAACCCTAGAGTTGGTTTGCATGTCGTATATGTCCACGAAATTTGGTGTGAATACTACTTTCTTTCTGGTGCCAGAATTCGTCATCTGATACATGGAGAGAAGGTTGATAGAAAGCTTAAGAGCATGCAACACGTTCTCGAAGCTTCCGTTGGTGAGTTCAATCCTTCCTTTTCCGATGACTTCGACAGAAGAGTTGTCCCCCATCATAATAGGAGGACCTTTGCATTCATCCAAAGAAGAATAGAATACTTTTGAGGCAGCCATGTGATGTGATGCTTCTAAATCTACGATCCAAGCATCGGGAGAGGAGTTTATTGCAATCAAGGCATGGCTAGAATTGCCTTTCTTGGAATTCAGATCTTCTGTCTTCTTCTTCTTTGCACCCTCGGGGATGCGATCTCCAAGGTTGTTTTGATGAAGTATCTAAGACATCAGATATATTTTTTTTTTGCATGCATGCGGATTCCGAATGGAATCCTTTATGACAATATGTGCATTTCTCTCCTTTTCTTCCCTTTTCTCCTTTGGATCCGAAGGCATCAGTGAAGGGTTTTGTGTACCCTTCCTTCTTCGTATGTGCATGAGCTTTCCACTTATATTTATCTTTCTATTTCTGATATTTTTGGCTGCCATCATGAACAGTGAGTGGATGCACCCTTGGGCCTTTGATTGCGCCCATGTTGATGAGCTTGGTTTGCTCTTGTGTCAGGGATTCGATAAAGTCCTCAAGATAAGGCATCTTCCAGGTGGCTCCAGAGCCGAATCTGACAGTATGGAATGTATATATGAATATTGATAATTCAGGACCAATCTTGGAGAGAATGGTGAGAACCATTTGTTTCTCCTCCTTCAATTTATCAACCCCGCAAGCTTTGAGTTGCGACAGTAAATCCTTGAATTTTGTAAAGAAATCTTGGATATTCTCGAAGCTTTTTGGATCCAATGTGAGCATCTCCACCTCCAACATGTGTCCCCTCATCTCATCCTGTTTTCCAAAGAACCCTTACAAGATGGTCCAGGCTTCATTGGGAGTCTTACAGGAAGATATATGAAAAAGGAGATCGGGAGAAATAAGACTGCAAATTGTTCCGAGTGCCTCATCCATGTGATTTAAGTACTTGGCTTTTTCTATGGATGATGTCAGTTCTGTATCTGTATTCATGGTTAACCTATACAACCCTCTGGATTGGAGATGTATGACTATTTTCTCCTTCCATGCAAAATAGTTGTAAGGTGTAAGAATGAATTCTTTTTGGAATTCCATCTTTCGTTGTCTTCGATTTTTTTTTGTACCTGCAAAACATTTTGGTGTAGCTTTTGCTTAGCAATCCATTGGCTCTGATACCATGTAAATGTGTTGAACTTCACATAATAGATCTATCTAAATAATGACACACACATTTGCAGAGAGAATTGGAAAAGGAATAAGAAGGAGAGAAAGAATGGAAAGAATTCTCATTAACCGTTAAGGATAATGAATAATTTACACATGATATACTCTGTATATCTCAATGATTTCGACTTGAGGTGAACCAAGTTGCCATAGTGGTGATGTAGAGTAATATGGACACACACCAGCAGTTACGGGAGTGAACTGCCACCTATTCTAGTCTCTTAGGCAGTTACGGGAGTGAACTGCCACCTAGTTGAGTTAACTAGTCAACTAGTCTTCAGTTAACNAATCTTGGAGAGAATGGTGAGAACCATTTGTTTCTCCTCCTTCAATTTATCAACCCCGCAAGCTTTGAGTTGCGACAGTAAATCCTTGAATTTTGTAAAGAAATCTTGGATATTCTCGAAGCTTTTTGGATCCAATGTGAGCATCTCCACCTCCAACATGTGTCCCCTCATCTCATCCTGTTTTCCAAAGAACCCTTACAAGATGGTCCAGGCTTCATTGGGAGTCTTACAGGAAGATATATGAAAAAGGAGATCGGGAGAAATAAGACTGCAAATTGTTCCGAGTGCCTCATCCATGTGATTTAAGTACTTGGCTTTTTCTATGGATGATGTCAGTTCTGTATCTGTATTCATGGTTAACCTATACAACCCTCTGGATTGGAGATGTATGACTATTTTCTCCTTCCATGCAAAATAGTTGTAAGGTGTAAGAATGAATTCTTTTTGGAATTCCATCTTTCGTTGTCTTCGATTTTTTTTTGTACCTGCAAAACATTTTGGTGTAGCTTTTGCTTAGCAATCCATTGGCTCTGATACCATGTAAATGTGTTGAACTTCACATAATAGATCTATCTAAATAATGACACACACATTTGCAGAGAGAATTGGAAAAGGAATAAGAAGGAGAGAAAGAATGGAAAGAATTCTCATTAACCGTTAAGGATAATGAATAATTTACACATGATATACTCTGTATATCTCAATGATTTCGACTTGAGGTGAACCAAGTTGCCATAGTGGTGATGTAGAGTAATATGGACACACACCAGCAGTTACGGGAGTGAACTGCCACCTATTCTAGTCTCTTAGGCAGTTACGGGAGTGAACTGCCACCTAGTTGAGTTAACTAGTCAACTAGTCTTCAGTTAACTGACTGAACATAAAGTAGTGAGGAGTTAACTCAAGGAATCAAGGCTAATGCGCCACTTTGGTGATGATACCAAGGCAAGCTCAAATTATCATGGTGATGATCCCAATGTTGCATGGTGATGATCCATTCTCCAGGTGGAATATTCTCTCCTAAAATATAGGAGACTGGATGATGCCTAATTATGACTAATGAAAAAATAAAAACCTTAGGAAAAAGAAATCCTAGGTGTGTGTGAAGTAACTCCAACAATAGTCACCATGGTAGAACAACGCTTGGAAGGACCGGTGACTGAGAAAGCTATTCAAGAGTTCACTGAGCAGGAGGCTCTGGTGAAGCAACAAGTTGAGGCAGCTCAAGGCCTTTGAGGTAGAGTTACCCAGATCAGAGTGACTTGGGATGATTCACAGGTGAGTGTTGGGGGCCTGCTGGCCCTTGAATAGGTTTTGTGGAAACATTGGTCATGTTTGACCAATTTTGCGACTTCGACAGGCTGGTCAAAGATGGAGCGCCAGGCGAAGTGGAGATCGCAGAATCACGGCCCCCTTCGCAGGATTTTTCGGTTTAGGGTTTATGTAACGGGTATGGGATGTCGTCCCATGGGTTTACCCATGCTTAGGCCTCTTTTGTAATGTATAAATAAGTAGCTAGGTGCTGAGAGAAGTAGTGACTAGATCTAGTAGATCAGAGGTATGTGGTGCTAAGTGTTGTATTATGCTAAGTGCAAGTGATGTAAATGGTTGGATCTATGTGATTGAGTTAGCTCTGTGCATATTGTTTATTGAGAACTTGTAGGGCTAAGTGCAATTTATTGTAAGAAAGGCTCTGTGTTGTGCCAAGCTTGGGGAAGGAGGATCTGGCGAGGTGCGCGCAGATCTCTTGTCCTATGTAGAGTTGGTTTTGATGCTTTGTGCATGTAAGGAGATTGACAGAAGATAATAAAGAAGACAAAGAGTTGGTGGACGTAGCCTCACGTTGGGGGTGAACCACGTATATCCCATGTTATCTTTGCTTTGTGTGATTGATTTGATTTATGCTTAGTGTTGCCATCTTTATGTATGTTAGATGCATCGAATATAGTATCTTAGTGCTTAGTAATGTGAATGAATTCTAGATATGCTCTATTTCTATGTGCTAAGTGCCTAGATGTGTTAGATCTTGTTGAATACTGTGTTGTTATGTAATTAGGGTTTTACCTACAATGTGAATAAGGGTTAAATGCTAATGAATGTTAACTGCTAAGTGCTCTGTTAAGTATTGTAATCACAGACCTGTGTCCTAGCTAGGTTGTAGACACTTGAGTCCTACAACCCCCCCTGCCTCTACCTCGGGTGAGACTTCATCTGCTTCATAGGTGTTGCCGAAAGGGTCGGTAGTTAGGGTTTTGTTGGTGCATTGTTGAAATGTTGAACCTTGGGTCTGCCCCTGTGCCAACAGGGCTTAACAACCAATCGGTCAAATCCCCCCAGAGAGGTAACCATCCATAAAGGTTGTGTGTTGTCTAACCCTTATCTAACCCATGGTACCTGCAGAATAAATCCTGCAAGTAACATATGTGGTACCTAAGTCAAGCAACTATGCAACCATGATATAACCGATGCACAAGTGAATAGTGATAAGTCACGTCCACCATATGGGAAGGGTAACAAATCCTAAAACCTTGAAAGCACTACCTCTCACAGAGGTAAGGGTACTAGCAAGATCCCCATATACAAATAGATCCCCAGAAATATATTTGACACTAAGAAGGTATCGAGGGGATATCCCTTCAACCAACCTCACGTGATTTTGTGCTTAACTCTGGTGTAAGCGGAGCCTCCTGATATTACCGATTATACAATGGATTTCTCCACTCGCTTAGTCAGACACATATGTTGATTTAATAGCCTTGGAGAATTTTACTCACAAAATCCTATTCAAAGGCTCTTAATCCTAAGCTAGTTTGTGCACCCTAGAAAGATAAAATCGTTACTAATCAATTTTAAATTATAGCGTTACTTTTAATGGTCGTGTTTACTCAAAAAGGTGTAGTCGTGAAACTAGTGATGTTATGACTCAACAAGTAAAATAAATAAATATGAAAATAATGCAAAGTCCTAACTTAAATTTTCAATAAATGATATGCTTTTAAATAATGCAATTCTCAATTCAATTTTGCAATTCTAAATAAAATTCAATCTTTCTTTACATGTACTAAGATGAATGACAAAGACTTAAGAGATAAAAAATGCCAACAATGTAAAATGCCTAATATTTTTGTATTTTCAATATAAGAGAATGAAAATGCAAGGAATGAACAACAACTCGATATAAAAACTCCACTGTGTGTAAACATAGCCAAATCAAGTAGGATATCAAGGAGAAAAACACCCAGCCCAAGATGCAAGGACAATCAAATGAAAAATATGATGAGAAAGGCACTGCCCAAAAATTCAACTAAAGAAAGGTTTCTTGTCATTCCACAAACACTTAAAAATCACAAAAAAGACCCAAGAAGACTCAACAATCATCAAAACCTACCCAAAAACCAAGCAACAAAGGGTGATGTATGCGGTCGTTCAAGGGAAAAGTGTGTATGTATGCATCTTGTAGACATACATCACGTGTATGTACATGACTGTCAGGAAAAAAACCCGTGTATATGTGTCCAAACACATCCAGGCTAAGGATAAGGTTAAGAAACTCGGACTCGGAGTGAACATAGGCTGTCAAGAAATCATACGACAAGAGAATCAATATAAACGAGAGCAATCTAAGGAGAAAAACACTCCAAACCCTGAAAAAGAAAATTATATCCCCGGTATGGTCACCAATTCTGTTACAAGGAAAATCTCTCTATGGATAGGGGTAAACCACAACAGACGAAAATGACTGCAGAAATCAACTCTAATCTTAAGTATTCTATATAAACAAATATGCTAGCAAGACAAGATAAAATTCCTACCTCGTCCAAATGTTCGATGAAGTCCATTGTTGAGCACGTGACCCAAAGAAATACACCTGCAACTAGTCCTCAACAACCAAGAAACGCAAGCATATGGTGATAATATATAATGTTCGCACATTCGATATCATAATCCATCAATATTCATAACAAATATGCCCATGGAATAACAACTCAAATATTCGCAAGATATTAATTGGACTAGAAAAGAGTATTTCTATTAAAATGTAACCAACAGAAGTGAATGAATTACAAACTTTCGTGTCAGCACGGTTCGGAACCAAGAAACTAAGTTCCTTCCAGCTGGGCCTCCACCACTTCAATCCCCCACCAAAGTCAAGCTCATATAAGAGAGACAATGAGGTTCTCAATCAATAAGGTAAGAGCTTGGGGGCTAAACAATGTGTTCAGACTTACAGGACAAAGAGATGTAGACTCAATGTGAAGTGAATAATTTCTCTAGAGTAACTTTCCTCTCAAAGTTGAATTCTTCTCCTCTTTTCCATAGCTCATATCTGGCCCATTTGTAGCCTTCAAGTGTAAATGAAGGGTTGAGTTAGAACCTTTCCAGTATATGGCAGGCCAAGGATCATAGATCTCGTGACGTGACATGGAAACCCAAAACCATTTTTTAATTTTGGGCACAAATCTCGATGTACGTGGGTTGTAGTGGTGCAACCTGCGTATACACATGTTTTAATACAGACAGGGCACGTATATGTGGAAAAATCATGTTTTTAGCTATGTAATTTGCAAAAGGGGATTTCTAGTGTGCATAGGGAAATGGAAAAAGGCCCTCTGTGCAAGATTTCATAGGGTGAGGCAAATCTTGCTATAACAACTGCACATATTGTTGATTTTTCAACAGGCAAGGCTTAAGAATGAAGTTCATTCCATTTTTTCATTTTACTTAAACCATAAACAATTTGTTGTAGCAACCAAGATTACAAGAAGAAACACCATGCACAAGTACACAAGAAGTATCCTGGGAAACCCTTCTCAAAAAGGGAAGAAAACCTAGCCAATCCTTTGCTATATTATTCAAGAGAAAGACCTCCACCACCATAAAAACCTAGCACACTAAAGGGTGCTCACAAACCCTAGAAGACTAGCGCCTAAGAGAGGTGCACACTTTTCCTAAGAAGAAGTACTTGCTGAAATTTTCAAACTCACACACTTGTGATATGCTTCCTCAATGGGGAATTTACCATTACTTATATTAGAATGAACCTTTCAACTGTAGTGTCTATTGGCACAACAGGACTGACCTCAATAACTTATAATATAATTAATAATTACCATATTAATTATCTTTTAAATTAAGGTGAGGTCGACCTATACCCTTTACATAACAATTAGGGTTACAGGTAAGTCTAACTCTTGAACAATATATCAAGGGATATTATACACCCACTAGTGCTTAGCCACTAGGGGCACACCCATCTGTGCTCAACCACATGGATGTCTCTATATCTCACTATGTCTCACAAAAGAACCACACTCACTATTCCTCAACCACTAGGATCACGTTCACCTGTGCTCATCCACATGCACGTCCAACTCAACAAATATTCTTTCTCACTGTGTTACACAGGAGGGTCATCTAGAGTTCATCATCTCAACTCTCTGCTCAGAGGAGGCTAATATATCATTTCATTTCTGTCTCAGAATGATGCGCCCATCTCATGGGATTTCACACGTTCACCTGTGGTCAACCACATGTATGTCTAACTCAACAGATCTTCTTTCTCATTGCATTACACAGAAGAATCATCTAGAGTTCATCGCAACTCTCTGTAAGGAGGATTCCAACACAACATTCTAGTTCTGTCTTGGATAGGAACCACACACCCAACTCAAGGGCTCTCTCTCAGGTCTGTGTCCTAGAGGATGTCTCACACAACTGTAATCATCAACACATATTGAACAATTTAAAGAAGGAGGTGGGGATAGTTTGAATCTCCTTGAGACCTTAGTAAATAAATCTGTTATTGCTATGGAAGAACTAACCAACTTTAATGAGTGTTATCGAAAACAAGGCAGAGAAGTAACAAATAAAAACCCTAATTGTCTGACTATGTCTCAAAGAAGTTCCAGAGTAAGAACAAAACCAAGAAGCAGTGGTTTGGAAACAAGGAAAACACATGCTGGAAACTTAGATGATGATGGTGACAAGGACCCATCAAAGAAAAATCTTGAAAAATGATGAAAAATCCCATGTTGTACAAACCTTTGCTAAAATAGAAAGAGAAACTAAAAAAAGAGGGTTAGAAATACCTAAAATTCAAGAAAGTTTCCGAGAAAAGGATGTAGATGAGCTTATTGAAGAACCCAACTGGTCAGAAAAATGATTGCTCATACACAACAACCATATGCAAGAGACATAAGCAAACACGTAAAGGGTTTAGAATAATTTCCATCACAATGAGTCAAGTAACAACACTATTCTCGCCCTTCTTATCTTTCTTCTATGATCATTTGTCATATTGCCTTCCATTTCCCAGTAATATGTGAAACCCATGGCCAACCCTTGACTATTTTTCTTGTGTCTTCTAGGTCTTCTCATTTAATGGTTCGTGGGAGCCCCATCCCAGTCCTCTTTGAAGGACGAACACAATCTTTTATCTGTATTTCAAGACAATGCCCTTTTATTTAAAAGTCATATATTATTTTGTGAGGTTTCCAGAGAACTAATTTGGGACATAACATTATTGTTATCTCAAGACTTTGCATTTTAAAGCATGGGGTTTCAAATGTATGTTTGTCATAATATTATTTGTGCTTAATGAAATGATCATTTAAATTTTTCTGCCATATGCAGTCCATATTTTCTCTTCTCTTTCTTTGAATATTGTGTTCTACTATGATGAATATTGTAATTGAAATGTCGTCTTATGTTTTTTTTTTTTTTTTTTCGAGGAAAAAAAGCGTAAATTTTATTCATATTTTGAAAAAACTTACATTCTGGAGAAGGCATGAAAACCCATGCCATTTTTTCAAAACAAAGAAATCCTCCCCCATCCGAAAACACCCAGTCTCACAATCACAAAACTGTGCAAAAACTGTGTTAATTTGGTATAGTAAGAAAAAATTGCATATCCTTCCATAGAACAAATAGAATATATACAAAAAGGGAGGAATAACAAATCTCCTCCTTGCTGAAGTAAACTATAGAATATATATTAGTTTAGTAACAAACTACATGATGAGACATCAAAATAAAAACTAGTGAAGAGTGTAACCCACTGATACAATCTATCCAACAGATCCACGAAGTTCCATGCAAAAGGATCTAAAGTCATTGCCCGAGGCATGTAATGAGTGAGCAGAAAATACTGAGAATATATGGATGTTAATTATGTAAAGTAGGGTTGACCTGACCATTTTCTTCAATGAAGGGTCTGTGGTAATAAGAAAAATCTAACCCATATCTGGTCTCTATAATGTGTCACTACCCATGAACCAATAAAGACCCTCCTTAGAGAGTTTGTCGATGTCTTCATTTCTTTCCTTGTAGACATGTCAAATGGAGAAATTTGAATATGTATCCAAGATTAAGAAAACTTCTGCAAGAAGAGGCTGGAGTCTAATGTTGTGGCACTTTTGTATTTTTCTTATCCAATTGATGGTCACCATTGAGTCTCCAAAAAGTTGAATATTGTTAATCCCCTTTTCACCGACAAAGGTGAGTAATAGTTTTAGGGCCATGAGCTCAACATACTTGTTGGTTCCCGGTCCCAGACCCCATTTGATATTAAAACAATGAGACTCTTATAGGAAAAGCACTGCTTCGCCCCCACAGTGAGAGCCCTCATTTTATGAGACACCATCAAAGAAATCTCAAGGCCTCAATTGGTCAACCTATTCCTCTGTTATTTGTCTTGGTTGAGTGGCATCTTTTTCTTGTGGAAAAAATGAGAGGATGTTAGGGCTTTGAGCAACCGTGTGTTTAGGGATGTATGCTTTATCCTTGAAAATATAAGAGTTTTGGGCCAACCGGATACCCTAGTTAATAAGCATAGGTAAAGCTTTTATGTTAAGGTTTAAATGTTGTATTATGTTATTTCACACTCTTTTGGTTTATAATCCTATAACATATTGTAAATATTTTATTTCTATAAGATACTCGGTCCTTTCTCATGTATTATTTATATGTGAATATTTCTTTCAAAATAAGTTTGGTCCATCTCAAGAATTTTATTTTGTTCTTGTATGTTATTTGAAATACACGAGTACCACCTCTTTAAAACTGCAAGGGGATTTTATCTTCGTGATGTTGACTCAAAGATCGTAAGACATTCTTTAAGATAAACACCTCTTTGGAACAAAGTGAAGCAACCTTATGCAACATGACTTACAATAGAGAGTTCTTTAGAACTTGAACATCCCAAACATATCCACACACAAAGGTGGAGCAACAATAGCCTATGCACAAATAGCCAAAACAAGTTTCCCAAAAATTATTGTCACTAATAGTCTCCAAAATCACAGTGTTTCCACATGGACCGAAATAGGTGATTTTATTTAACATTAACCCTAATTTCTACTAAAGAAACTTCTAGAAAACTCTAACAATGTATCTATGTTTTACAAAAATGATTTCCCTCTCCTTATTTTCTCACTCTTGCTTCAACAACATTTGAAAAAAGGGTTTCCTTCACAAACAAAAACATTTTTCTTCTGTTTTGGAGCATTGTGATTAGTTATAGTGAGATCACAATTGTGTGCAACAAGAGGATTGTTTCTGAGACGAACAAAGTACGTCACACACAAATAATCCAAAATATCTGGAATATAGTAATCAAATCCATACGAACAAATATATATATATATATATATATATATATATATATATAAGAATGAATAGTAAGATGATTACAAATGAGAGTGATGGCTCACTATATACCCACGTAGGGGTTCTCTTAACCAATAGTCATGTCCTTTGAGACATGTCCTTTCATTATTAATAATTATTATTTATTAATTATTATTTAATTGTTATGTTATTAATATCTATTTTATATGTATATTTATGTTCATAACATTGCCTTCCCCTTAAAAATGCTTTGTCCTCAAAGCATAATCACTCGACGGATTCCCTTTTAACTTTTGTTCTGGCACACGATATCTTCTCAAATCTTCTATGCTTGTAGTTGCGACTCTTAACGAAACAAGATGATATAACCTTTGAATTTCGAAACTGATGTGTTGCATCTTTTGGGGAGTGATCCATCCCAAATCTACTTTCATTGGAATTGTTTGATGATCGATTGTTCGGATGGGGATTTTCATTTTAAGCTTCCCTACAAATTGTTGATTTTGTCATCTTTCTTTTTCAGTGTGGTAGTTTATTTGTTGGTAAGAAGAACATTGTTTATTTTCCTCTTCTCCTAGTCGTTGGTTGTAATGACTCTTGTGATTTGGATGACGATAAGGCATCCTAATCTCTTGTGAGTTTTCCTTGGAATCATCTTCTTTTGATGTTTGCAATGATTTGTCAATGTAAGCATTCTTTTGAATTTGAACATCAACTGACTTTGTATTGGTTCCTTTTTCTACTGTCGAAATTTGAATGTCGAATAATTTCTCTATTGGGTCAGTCATTGTTTCCTTGTCGACTAATGATGTTTTGCAATCTAGCTCTTCTTGTAAAGACTTCTTATCATGCTTGAGATTTTTAATTTGAGTTAATAAATCCTGATTACGTCATCTTACTCGTAAAAGTTCTTCCTTATTTTCTGACCTATTGTCTTTTTATGATTCTAGATTCTCCTTTCTTTCATCCTTTAAGATTTTAATTTTTTCAAGTAACTTCTGGTTAAGGTTCCTTAGGCATGAGATTTCTTCCTCTTTTTCAGTTAATTTCTCCTTGAGACCTTGATTTTCTTGTTTTGAATTTTTATTCTCTTGCTTCTTGTCTTTTAGCTTTCTGATTTTAACTAGTAAATTTTGAGTTCCCGAATACGCTCTTTGAAGTAACGATTATCTTTCTCTGTTAACCCATTAAAATATTTCTCCTTCTCAATTTCAAACTGTAACTTTTTATTGCTCTCTTTATAATGTCCTAGTTCTCCTTTCAATATTCGTGATTGTATTTCTAAATTATCTTTATATTCTTCCATAATAAATGATTTCCCACAAATCGGATATAAGCAATTTTGATTTTTAAATTTTTTCATATACTCAAACTCCATTTCACAAAAATGACATTTAGTCCAAAATTTCGATTTATTGATGGAATTGTCCATTTTTTTTTATATAAACTTGAATTGGTTTTAAGATTTATCTTTAATATTTAATCAATTTGTACCTTCAAGGTACTTTGTACTTCAAAACTTTTCTTCACCCTTCTTTTCTTTTTATCTTCACTTTTTATACTTTATAAAAATACTTTATATCCACTTTAAGTAACCTTTTTTTATGCTTTATAAAAGTACTTTTATATTAAGTGATTTAATAGTGTCTTAATTAAATATACGTTTACTTCTCCTTTATCCACAAATAATATATAAAGCTATGCACTTTTTATAACTTTGAATATGGCCTTAATATTATTTTTATAATATCCATTCGATAATTAATATGGATGTACTAGGTATGAGGTCTTTTTTTATTTTTTATTAATTGGTCATTTGTCTTGCTTTTACTTATTGTAATTTCTTTTAATGGTTTCTCTCTTATACTTTTTGCTATACCTTGAATTTTTAATAATCTTTTTGTAATATATTGTATATATTACTTATCTTAAAAAAAAATAAAAATTTAAAGGCAACCTTAAATACTCTTTTTACTTTTCCCCTTTTATTTTAAAAACTTCAAATACTCTTGTCGAGACAAAAAAAAAAACACTCAGCTAGCGAGCAGGGGCATGAGGAGCGCGACCTAACGCGTGCACAGTGTAGCAAGCAGGGGCTTCCCAGCCATGGATGCTGGTGGGGGCGCCGTCCCCACCCCTTCCCCTTTGCTAGAATTCGATGCCTTCAGGAAGCTTGTCGCTGAAGCCTCCAAGAGACCGCCGTCAGCAGCACAACAGAAATTCGTAAAGAAACTGGAATGCATCCCAAGCGTTGAACTGCCTCTAGAAGAAACTTGCAGAATGACAGTCAATCTAGCAGACAGAGGACTTATCGGGCAATTTACCGGGCTCTGGCCCTCTCCCAAATCCGTCGAAGCCTGGGTGCAGAGGAACTAGAGCCCGCTCATCTCAGAAGGAATAAAGAGTCATTTTGTAGGGAAAGGATACTTTGTATTCGTCTTCGAAAACCCTGAAGACAAAAACCTCATTTTCAGAAACGGCTCATACTTCATGGGGCCACAGGGGTTATATCTGAACAAATAAACCTCATATTTCAACCCAGCCCAGGATGTGCCCTCTGTCGTCCTAGTGTGGGTTCGTCTACCTCATCTCCCTTTACACTGCTGGAATAAAAAATCATTGCATGAAATCAACAATATGCTCATAAGGTACATATACCAAGCAGCGAGAAAATACCAGTACTCATGCGCATGGATCTGTGTGGAGGTCGATCTGGAAGTGGGATTACCAGAGGAAATTAAACTTACTGTTGCAGATTGGACGCATATTCAGGAGCTAGATTATGAGCAGCTACCCTTCAAATGCTGGCACTGCCACGACTATGGCCACTTCGCAAGGCACTGCAAAAAAATGAATGTAGAAGAGAGTGAGAACGTGAAATTAAATCAGTGGATCGCAGTCGAGAAAACAGGGACAGAAAAATCCAGAAGCAAAGGAACAATGAAGAATGGCAACCCCGGACAACTAGAACAAGAGAAAATCGACGGGAGCTTCAATCCCATGCCGCAATCAAGACCTCAAACAGAAAATCCCAATAAGGACACAGAAGAACCAGAAATAACCATGGACAACAGGGAACAACCAAGTTCCCCCCCAAATGGGAAAGACACATGGGAAGAAGGGAAAATGTCAGGAACCTTGGAAGTAGCCCCCTCTCCCTCATATGTTGACATAGCCAGAAAGAAAGTACTAGAACCATCAAGCTCCTCGGAGGATGAGATCCTAGAGAGGCCAGCTAAAAGAGAAGGAAGGAAGTCCCGCAAAGAAGCAAGGGAGGAAGAGGAAGAAAGACAAAAGACCCAAGGAAGCCAACCTACCATAGAAATTTCAATCAGCAGAAACACAAGAATAAGGTCTCTAAAAGGAGGAGGCCCAACCACCCCCAACAGTAAGTAATGAAAATCGTCTCTTGGAACTGTAGAGGTCTAGGGAATTCGACAAAAATTGAAGCGGTCAAGGATCTGATGAAAGTGGAACCAGCAGACATCCTCATGCTCCAAGAGACAAAAATCGAAGGGGAATCCCTTCTAGAGATTAGCAAAAACAAATGGCAGAAAAACACAGGGAAAGCAATCAGCGCAAGGGTCTCCTCCAAAGGTATAGCAACACTGTGGAAGGAAGAACAGTTCATCCTTGTCAACTCCTACAACACTAAGCATTGGAGCTTTACAGAGCTGAAGCACATAGCAAGTAAGTTAACCATTGCATTATTCAATTTACATGTATCAACTTTGCATTCTGAAAAGAAAGATTGTTGGAAAACTTTAAATGAGTTTCTAGAACAAAATTCCCCAAACAACATAATCATTGTTGGATACCTTAACCTAGTCATGAATGGAAAAGAAAAGAGGGGAGGAAGGACCAGCAAGGACCAAATGATTTATGTAGTAAAAGACATGATACAACAGTGGGACCTAATGGATTTTAAACCATGCAAAGGGCTATACACCTGGACCAATAACAGGATAGGGGAGGAACACATATCTGCCAGATTGGATAGGTTTTTGGTCCAAATCTCTTTGATGTTGGAAAGGAAGCTAATCTCCACAGCCATCCTCCCCAAGCTTACCTCGGACCACAAACCCATCCTGCTTTTGCTAGAGGAAGAAGAAATACTAGGCCCAATCCCATTCAGATTCATCCCATTGTGGGAAAAAAAGAGTGGCTTTGCAGAGACGGTCTGATTGGCATGGTCTACCTCAGTTACTGGCTCTCCCAACTTTGTCTTTGAACAAAAATTAAAAATAACAAAAAAATCCCTCAAGGAATGGAGCAAACTCTCGTAAATCAATCCCAACACCCAAAGAAAGGAGTTAGTGCAGCAGTTGGGAAAGTTGCAGAATGAAATGGAAACAATAGATATTGCCAAAACAGATTTGGAAAAGGAGCAAGCAGCCCAATGTAAAACTTACCGCTCCTTCATAAATGAAGAAGAATACTGGAGACTAAAATCACATAGTCTTTGGCTGGAAACTGGTGACAGAAATACATCTTACTTCCATTGTCAATTTAAAGCCTGCCTCTCTAGGAACCACATCTCTGAGATCACAACCAACGACAGGAAGCTTTCAAAAGGAATAGACCAAATAAAGGCCACTGTTGTCTCACATTTCCACCAACTTTATAGCAAAGAGAATGATGATAATGAAGAAGGCAATAAGGAATTCCTTAAGAACATCCCAGCTCTGGTCACAAAATAAGATAACACAACACTATTGAGCCCAACCAACGAAGAAGAAATCAGCAAAATCATATGGTCCATGGATCCTGACAAAGCCCCATGGCCAGATGGGTTCACTATCCATTTTTACAGGATTTGCTGGAATATAATCAAATCTGACCTCATCAGAATGATAAAAGGATTCATACAGAAAGAAAAATTAGGAGGCAACACCAATTCAACTCTCCTTGCATTAATCCCAAAAGAAACAAACCATGCCTCCTTTGATAGATTCAGGCCAATCTCCCTATGCAATGCCTCTTATAAGATAATTGCAAAACTCCTTGCAAACAGAATAAAACCTCTGCTGAGAAAGCTCATCTCAGATTCGCAAGGAGGATTCGTCAAAGGGAGACACATCCTGGACAATGTAATCCAAGTTCAGGAAGCTATTCACTCCAACAATCTCAGAAAAGAGAAAGGCATGTTGATTAAGCTAGATATGGTAAACACCTTCGACAAAGTAAAGTTGTCCTTCCTGTATCAAGTGCTTCTTTCATACGGATTTGAGAAAGAGTTTGTAAAACTGATACAAGCCTGTACCCATAGCCCATGGATAGCCCCTTTGGTAAACGGGAGACCACCAGATTTCTTTAAATCTTCGAGGGGGTTGAGGCAAGGCTGCCCCCTCTCTCCATTTCTGTACATTTTAATGGTGGATACACTCAGCAGGAAGTTGGACCAGGAAAGGATAATAGGAGCAACGCCGGGCTTGAGAATAACGAAGAACCTTAAACCTATACATCATGCTATGTTTACGGATGACTCTCTCATGCTAGGAGGAGCCTCAAATAGAGTAGCCTCTACATTCAAGGGCACTCTTCAAGCTTACTGCAAGGTGTCTGGAGCTCTAATAAGTGAAAGGAAAAGTGTTGTCTACAGTTGGAATGCAGCAAAACATGAAACACAAAAGATAGCACACACCATGAGGTTCAAAGGGCATTCAAAATGGGAAAAGATTCAGTACCTTGGGCTGCCATTATCATTGGGCATAAACAGAGTCAACCTATGGGAAGGAGTTTTAACAAAAATGAAAGGAAAAATTGATGCCTGGGGAGGACATTGGCTCACCCATGGAGGTAAATTAACTATGATAAAAGAAGTCATTTCTTCACTGCCGATCTATCAAGTGTCCTACCTCCTGGCACCTAAATCGATAGCTGGGCAGATAAACAAATTGTTGAGAGACTTCTTGTGGCATGGTGGGAAAGGGAACCAACGTAAGTTTCATTTGGTCAGTTGGGATACAGTAAAGCGACCTTTGAGAGAAGGTAGGCTACAGATCCGAGATCCATCTCTTGTCAATACAACTCTTGGTTGCAAAATCCTGTGGAAGATGCACAGCGACCCCACTCACCCTGTCAACAAAACATTAATGCACAAATATATACCAAATGCCAAAACCAGAAATCTACAAAACACCACGAGCAGGAAGACCACGCTGCTATGGAAATTGTGCATCAAAGGGGCACGATTCTTCACCTAAAACCTGTATCACGTCCCTGGAAATGGCAAACGAACCAATCTCTGGACAGATCGAATAATGGGGAATCCACCCCTTTCTTCAAACGCCAGCTTGAATGAAATCCACAATTTTCTTGATCACAGAGGAATACAGAGCATCAATGACATATCAAAATGGGATGACGATGGCTCCTAGTCAGATTGGCAATTCGACAACGTCCCAAATCGCCTCCTCCAGCAACTTGAAATGCTCAAAGCAGAGCTTTGAGAGGCAGCTCTTGTGCATAAGACAGACAAAGACAATTGGGGTTGGGAACCCACAGGAACTTACTCAGCAGCCAAAGGCTATGCTCTGCTACAACAACAGAAAGACATATCACTCCCTACAAGATTTTGGCTGGAGGTATGGGACTCAATGGTGATCCCCAAGGTAAATTTCTTCTTCTAGACTTTAATGCACAAAAAGATCTTGACTGGTGAAAATTTAATGAAAAGAAATATTGACGGTCCACACAAATGTTCTTTATGCAAAGAAGCCATGGAAACCTCAGATCACTTGTTTGTAGACTGCCATTTTGCAAACAAAGTCTGGCAGCTCATCCTCCATGGCCTCAAGGTTGCTGCCCCCACCAACATCTCAGTAGTAGATCTATTCACAACTTGGAAAGATAGTTACCCTTCGCTCTCATTGAAAACATTATGGGCCAGAGTCTGGATCTCCATCCCCAAGTATGTGTGTTGGAAGCTTTGGCTTGCAAGAAATGAGCAAATTTTCAACAACACAGCGTGGACCCCCAACATGGTAGCAGCGAAAGAAAAATGCCTCCTCCTAGAAACTTTGAGCTCTCAAAACCACAAAACCGACACCTTGCTGCAGTAGGAGGAAAAGAATCGGCTCGGTACCTCCGTGCTGACCCTTCGGATCCATAGCACTGAAAAATCCCATCTCGAAACAAAATGGAGGCTAAGAGATAATCACGACATATTCGAGAGTTGGTGGCAAAAGCAAGGAATAACTTCAGTCTTCTTCGATGGTGCCTCCAAGGGAAACCCTGGGATAGTGGGAGTTGGAGAAATCATTTATTCCAATGAAGGGAAAATACTAGAAACCTTTTGTTGGGGACTCAGGCAACGAACCAACAACCAAGCATAAATCCTTAGTTTGATAAAAGTCTGTCAGATAGCCAAGGAAAGAGGGCATCGGGAGCTACAAGCGTTTGGAGACTCCGAAATCTTGATCAAAATGATACATTTGAGAGGACAGTTTAATGATGCTAAAGGCTAAGACACATTCTAAAAGACTTCACCTCCTTCAACTGCTATCATATACTCAGAGACTTAAACAAAGAAGCAGACAAATTAGCCAACAAAGGATGCCTCTTGGCCCAAGGAGAACTCAGCATAAATGATGGAGACCCAGTAAAAATTTGTATTCCTTGAAAAGGACAGCAGCTTGTAAAAGAATGTAGAAGGATTTTGTGAAGGTTGTAAGGCTGCGACCAGCTGGAATTCCCAATTAATAAAATTCATAACTGTTTTAGTTAAAAAAAAAAAAACTTCAAATACTCTTATGTAGCTTCAATTATTCAATAATAAGTCACCTTTTTACTCTTATGAAAACTCCTTTTTTTTAACAACTCTGCTAAAATATACTTTCTCTTAATAATAATAATTAATATATTTTCTTTTAAAATAAGATAGTGATATTATCTCTTTTCCTGGGCTCTTTTAATAAACTTAGTAACTTTTTTTTTAATGAATGACCATGACCTTTTACGTGAGGTTTCGTTTGGGATTCCATTTTTTACTTCTTTAACTTATATACTTCATTTTTAATCCTTGTAAAGTTATGGGGATACATCTTTTACTCCTCCTAACTTCCTTGTAAAGTCAAAACTGATCCCGAAATAGCTCTCTTGAAAATTCTGAAAAAATATATAGTCTGTTACAAAGCCTTGAAATTTAAAATGCATTCGTCCTTGGGACTGGGATTGGGGCTCCTGCGGACCATAAAGCAAATATAAACAAGAAATAAACTTATAAAAGGAAGATGGTGGGCGATGGTAGAACAACAAGACCTGGAAAGAAGAGAGGGAGAAGTTATCAGACTTCAGTTAAACCTTTCTAGTTAAATAAGCATAATAAATGGATGAAAGAACCGATAAAGAAAGAAATATATGATCAGCTTAAAATTACTATGATGGTCTCTCATCTCTTTACTTGTTTGCTTCCATCCTTTTATCATCTTCATTAATGGTTATAGGAATCGTCTCAACTGTTTCTTTCCCTTCGTTGGTCAATTTGTCGATTTCTTTTTTGAACCATTCTTCAATATAATTTTTCATTGGTGCGACACTTATCTCATGTCATATTTTGATTTTGAATAACTCACCCTCCAAGTCTCTCAAATCAAGGGAAATTCCATGTACTGCTTCCTCAATATCTTGTTTCTTCACAAAATAGTCCACTAAACAATTGTGTATGTCATCGTCATCATATTCGAGTATGCTATAAAACTTTTCAACCGATAACCCTTTAAATATCTCAACTTGTTCGTCAAACTGTTACTTTATTAGGAACATTGAGTTCAAAATCAATTTAGGGTCTTGTACTTCTTTAGTACCTCCTTATAGGTCTATCTCTGCGATCCTCTTGAATAGTTCTTCCTTTTTCAGTATGGCCTCGCCGCATGCTTGAACAATATTATTCAAATTTTTAATCTTTTCTTTCCAACAAACATTTAAATGTTTTATCCGACTTGGGGAGGGAAAATCCTCCTTTCTTCTTCTTAGTTCCGTCATGTGAGAGACTTTGTTTCCAAAGGGTAATACAACATCAATGTAAAACCCTTCTTCTTTCTTCAGATCAACGTTCAAATATTCATGGAAGGCATTTGCCCTCAAACCAAAAGAAATGATATTCTTCAAAACCTCCCATGCCTTGTGATCAAAACTATTCTTTTTTTTTAATATTTATTTCTACATAATTCATGTTTGATGTGAGTAGTCTTGAAGGTCCTTTCAATTTAACAACAGGTGTGGTGGGTTTGAATATTGACAAAGGACTGGAAAGAAGTGGAAGAGGCATTAATGCGTACGCTTATCTCATGTCCTATTTTGATGTTGAATAAATCGCCTTCCAAGTCCATCAAATCAAGGAAAATTCCATGTACTGCTTCCTCAATATCTTGATTCTTCACAAAATAGTCCACTAGTCAATTGTCTGTGTCATCTTCATCATATTTGAGTATGCCGTAAAACTTTTCAACTGATAACCCTTTAAATATCTCAACTTGTTCGTCAAACTGTTACTTTGTTAGGAACATTGAGTTGAGAATGAATTTAGGGTCTTGTACTTCTTTAGTGCCTCCTGATAGGTCTATCTTTGCAAGCCTCTTGAATAATTCTTCCTTTTTCAGTATGGCCTCACCGCATGCTTGAACAATATTATTCAAATTTTTAATCTTTTCTTTCCAACTAACATTTAAATGTTTTATCCGACTTGGGGAGGGAAAATCATCCTCTCTTCTTCTTAGTTACGTCATGTTAGAGACTTTGTTTCCAAAGGGTAATACAACATCAATGTAAAAACCTTCTTCGTTCTTCAGATCAACTTGTAAATATTCATGGAAGGCATTTTCCCTCAAACCAAAAGAAACAATATTCTTCGAAACCTCCCATGCCTTTGTGATCAACACCATTCTTTTTTTTTAATATTTCTTTCTACATAACTCTTGTTTGATGTGAGTAGGATTGAAGGTCCTTTCAACTTAACAATGGGTGTGGTGGGTTTGAATATTGACAAAGGACTGGAAAGAAGTGGAAGAGGCATTAATGCATTTTCCAGCTCCCTGATCCGTTCTTTCAACTTCATGTTCTCTGCTTCCAAACCACCAATGGAATCATCAAGAGCATCCCCGGTTTCTCTATGAATTTTAGATAT
Organism: Picea sitchensis; assembly: GCA_010110895.2. Classification (NCBI taxonomy): domain Eukaryota; kingdom Viridiplantae; phylum Streptophyta; class Pinopsida; order Pinales; family Pinaceae; genus Picea; species Picea sitchensis. Next base: position 94,873 of record SNQJ01S0023166.1, on the reverse strand, counting down.
TTGTGATGACCACATATATTTTAGGTCAACCTCTGAATGAGATTTACCTTTCTTATTTTTCATCGCCTTTTTCAATAATCAATTTCTTAGATTTCTTGTCAATGATTTCTAATGATGAATTTTGTTGGGCCATATTTCCCGGTTGATCAATTGTAGGAAAATTTTTCTCAATATCCACCTCAAGCTCCATGTCTTCAAGAGAGAAGTTATTGATGTCATTTTCTACGATATTTTCTTCTTCCTCTTGCACAACATTCTTCCTTTTTTTTCTCAGAGGGAGCTTGTGTGAGCTCTCGATTTTTCCAGGTGGGGTATTTTTCTCTCGTCCTCCGCTTGAACTACTATTGGTAACTTTCCTAGTTGGGTGGGCCATTGGAGCATTGCTCCAGGATGTGGTAGTTTTAGGAGTAACAATTGGAGACTGGGTGATGTTCTCAATGGGACCCTTTCTTGTTTGCTTGTAAAACACATTAGTAATAAGTAGCGTTTCCAGGTCACCAACATTGTGTACATGAGCGCCTTGGTTGTTATCTTCTTCTTCATTTAAAATAGTATGAATGAACAAGTTGTTGAGTCCTACTGACATCATATGTTCCACAAATATTTTGTCAGGGTCAAACCCATTTATCCTTTCAGCATACTTCAGATTTACATTGTTGAAGTGACTCAAAAACTCATCAATTTTATTTATGTTTTTGAATGTAAAATATCCAATTTTCCAAGGAAAGGGGATGAATTGATTTTTCCGTTTTTCATGGAAAAAGTGTATCCATAAATTGTATTTACTTGCCAATTCCATGATAAACAATTTATCATATACATGGTACGGAAGAAAAGATGGATTTTCTTTGGAACATAAGATCCTTATGACACTATGATTTTCCATATGTTCTATCATTCCCTTTTTCCAAGAATTTATTTTCTGGTCAAATATCCTGGGGATATTTTTACCAAACATCAGTCCTTTGAAAACTAAAACAAACTCATTCTAAACTTCGTAAAAATGTAGAGAATTCTTGTGTCTCGACGATGCTTGATACCAGAAGGTAACTGGATCAATTTCACAGTTCACCCTCTTATACATAGTAAATTTTGGAAATTGACAACAATATACTACCGCAAATACCAAATAGGAAGCCATAAAGAATTTCTTGTATGTTTTGTAATGTGACAATTGGGATGAGATTTCAATGGAAATCAATTTTCCCGAGTCAAAGATAGATTTCTCTTTAACTGTAAAATATAAATATAAATAATCATGTGAGAAATGGTGGCGGTGCTTTCCTAACCTATCAACCTGGTAAACAACCAAGCGATTTCCAGAAATGGGTTTTTAAAAGATTCAACATGAATCTTGGTTATGTCTTATGGAACAACCGCATAATTCTCCAAAAACTCAAGCAAGAGATCCAGGACATTATCATGTTTCTTCATAAAATCTCCGCAATTTTCTCTTTTGAAGCGAAGTGTCGACTCGGGGAGATTAAACATATTACGAAAGACCTACGATGAAAGAGAGATGGGGGAATGATCTTGGAGTTGTATAATTCATTGTCTCAACACACCATGAAACAAGTTCTTTACAGTTGAATACCTCAGGGACACACCATGCACAAGCAATTACAGATGTCCATATTACTTCTTTCTGTGCAAGAGGAGATGAGTAATACGAATATGCTCTGGACCACTAGAAGTTCTGGTCTTCACAACCAAAAATATTCAAAGTATCACCACATAACTGCTATCGAGTTGCTGCTACCATAGGTTGACGAGAGTGTTCTTTCAAATGGATAATAACTCGAAATAAATCCTTTGGGAGAAATAACAATAATATAACCTTTGGAAAATCGCACTTTAATGCAATTTAATGAAAAAATATTCTCGAGCCCTTCGCTTATTAATGATGATCATTACGGAGCCTACATGATCAATTATTAGCATTAAACCATACTAAATGCATATTGGGAAAAGCACGAAGATGGTGGGGAAGAAAAGGAGCAATTTGAATATGGATCATTTTTTGTGAACCCGCCAAACCGTGAACTCGCAGTTGTGAATGATAAAAAATAGGCTAAGTGTTGCACAATGGTTGGTCGGACTTGGATACAAGAGAAATGTGATACTTAGGGATCAGTACCCACGATAATTATGACGATCATTATGTAGATAACAGGCCTTTGGGTGAAAAATGGATATCGCGGAAATTGGAAGATGAAATCTTGAACTCATGAACCCGTGGTTGCAAAAATGGTTAAGTATGTTATAACAAGGCGGTCGGTCGGACTCATGAAATAGGAACATGAATGGAGGTGAAGACCTGTGAACCCACCGATTTTTTGAAATGTGACTAAGTATGGTAACTAGAAAGGGAAAGAGAAGGGAGAAAAGAAAAGGGAAACGAGGGTAGGTACAGAAGAGGGATAAGAAATGGAAAAAAGTTGGAAAAATATAAAAGGAAGACAAAATTTAGAATCATGGATTGATCTCAAAAACTGGCTCCAACTACGGGATGATAACCCCCTGTGGGTTGTCAAGAATACATAATCTTTGCGTCCAGGCACTTCTGTCTATTGGGATATGGAGTCAAAGGTAAGAATATACAAACTGAAAAATAAAATTTATGTACAGGAAAATGAGAAATTTTTAGGTGAAGAAACCTTTCAAATGTTTCCCATTGACAAGCATCATTAATATTTTACCCTTCATGTATTTGAGCATATAGGAATTAAAACCTAGGATATTTTCGATGATGTATGGTCCAATCCAGAGTGCTTCAAATTTTGCGTGCATCAATGGTTTCTCCTTGGATTTGTTCGAGAGTAACACCAATTCTCCCTTCTGAAAATGATTTACAATTGCATTCTGATCAAAATATATTTTGATGCTCTGTTGTCTCTGAGAATTTCTATCTAGGGCTTTACTTCATTCTTCCTCCAATTTCAACAACAGGTTGATCCTCCTTTAGATAGGCAGACTATCTTCTGCATATTCTGTATTAACCATGAATGTTAGAGCATTGAGTTCAAAGCTAATTGGAATTTTTGCTTCTTTCTCGTAAATAAATGTATACAGAGACATTTTAGTGCTATCTTTCAGAGTCATTCTTCTTGCCCGCAATGCATCAATCAACTTCAAATGCTAATTCCTTTGGTTCTTGTCAATATTTTTCTTCAATATCTGAATGAGTGTCTTATTTGTGGATTCTGCAAGACCATTTCCCTATGGATAATAGTTTGATGATTTCCCCATAATAATTCCATATTCTCCACAGAATTCTGTAAATTTTGAACCAATGAAAATCAAACCATTATTAGTGATAAATTTGTCTGGGACATCAAATATTGACAAAATATTATCTTTGAGGAACTTAATTAACTCTTCAAAATCAACGCTTTTTAATGCCACTACTTCTGGCCACTTCGTAAAATAATCTGTAGCGGTGAGAATATACATATGTCCCTTGCTTGACTTTGGAGTTTATTGGCCCGAAGACATCTAGTCCCCATTAGGAGAATGCTTGTTCTATAGATATAGGCTGTAATGACATCATAGATCTCTTCATTTTCCCTGAAAATTGCTAGAAAGATACACATTTCCTTATTGTGGCATATGAGTCTCTAAAAATTGATGGCCAATAAAACCCAACTCTTATTATCTTATGGGCAATGGTCGTAGGTGCAAAATTTCCACCACATATTCCTTCATGGAATTCCTTCATTAGTTCTTGGGATTTGTTTTCATCAACACATATCCGTAATATACCATCATAGTTCCTTCTGAACAATATATCAATGATTAGATCATATTGATTTGACTTCATCTTTAATGTTCTCCACTCTTTATGGTTCATGGTGACTGGAAACTGCCCAGACCTCAAGTAGAATACAAAGTCTCCATACCATTCTGAATCGACCAATGGTTATCCCACTGAAATTGAAATCATTCCATTCAAAGAATCACTATTTGTGATGAGATTACATATACCTTGTCCTTTGACAACCTTTAAAGGTTTCATTTCAATATCATATTCTTGGAACTTCACCAACCAGTTAGCCCATTTTACTCCTCTCAATTGTTGATTGAAAATCATCTTCACTGGCGAGGATGGAACATAAGCAATGACATGATAATTTAGTATGTACATCTGAAAGTGTGCCACCGCTTTCACTAGAGCTAGGGCTTGCTTTTCCAGTTATGAATACCTCAATTCATAATTGTGAAGGGTTTTTCTCATGAAACTGATTGGGAGTTCTTCACCCTTGGTATTCCTCTGAGTAACAACATATGCAGCAATTGTTTCTGTAGTGAACAAATAGATGATAAAATCCCTTTGAAAATATGGGCTAGTGAGGATTGGAGATGTGGTGATTTCCCTTTTGATATTATTGAAATATTCTTGTGTATCCATTGTCCATTCAAACCTTTGGTCATTTTTCAACAATAAATTGATCAGCTTCACAATACTTGCATAGTCAGGAACAAATCTTTGCACAAAGTTGATCTTACCAAAAACCGATTGAACTCCTTTCTTAGATGATTGGGGCTTGATTTTATTTATAGCTTTAACTCTTTCTGGATCTATATAAATCCCTTCCTTGCATACAATATGACCCAATAGTTTGCCTTGAGTTACAACGAATAAATATTTCTTTGGATTTAGAGAAACACCATATAATCTGCATCTGTCGAAAACCTTTCTCAAGTGATGAATGTGATCACCCCTTGTTTTTGAATGTGCTGTCAAGTCATATTGATAGTCCATCATGAATTTTCCTATCAACCCATTAAAATCATGATCCATGGCCCTATGAAATGTGGCTCTTGCATTCTTTAAACTAAAGGGCATCCTAGCATATGCATATGTCTCCCAAGGTGTTATTACAATCTTCCATTAATTTACTATCCTTGTTTTTGAAAGAGAAGGGTTTCCTAGGTTCACGAGGAACCTTAATCATAGATCCTTCTTTGCCTGGAAACATCATGCAACTTCCATCGTTCATTATGTATCCCATGATCATGGATGACCAATCTCTTCCCAAAACAACTCCATATGCTAGAGGAAGGTCTACCACAATAATATTGAAAACTGTAATAATATGGGGAGCCACTGTGATCCAAGCATAAAAGTCCTTGATTTATCCATAAGCTGGCACTTGTCTTGAATCAATTGCATATATACTTTCACCAGTCTCGTAATATTTGGTACAATTCATTCCCAATTCCTCCATGAATGCCAGTGGCATAATATTATTGGTCGCTCCAGTATCAACTAAACAATTATGAAGTGCAACATCATGATTTTCAATTGAAATATAAAAGGGAGGAATTTTACCTCTCAACTTGACGGTTGTTTTGTTCTGGCAATGTTTCAGACTTGTAACAACAACTTCCACTTTTTTATATGGATCATCCAACAATCTCAAAATATTTTCCCTTTTTGGGGGAATCTTCACCACTTCTGTAAAAGGAAGATTTATCCTTAGCTTACTTAAGTCCTCTACAACATTGTATTTCATATGCATGGAGTTTGACATCAGGTGTTGCTTCTTACTTCCAACGCTATCCGTAATTTTCTCATTTTCCCCTTTCTCATTCATTTTTATTTATCTTTTTGGTTTTCCTTTTCAAAATCATTTTTACTCTTGGATCTATTTACAAATCCTCTTGTCTGGTCGACGTTTTCTTGTGAGTTGGGGTCATTGTCGCCTTCTTAAAATATATACATGTACGTCTAGCATCCATCCATATGTACAGTTTCAAAACTTTCATCATGTGAGTAATAGTTCTCTCTCTCAACCATTTTCTCATCATATACACAATCCAGAACAAATGCATTGGGGGTTGACTTCCTGGGGACCCTTGGCCTTTGCAGATTATCCATGTTTTCAAACCTCACTCTGTTGTATTGGGGAGGGTTCCTTCTTTTATCTTAGACTGGAATTCTTGTATTTGCTACATAATTACCCCCCCCTTCTTAGTCTAGTTATCTCATTCTGCATTTTCCCGATAGTTCTATTCATTTGTGCAATTTCAATTATTTTCTTGGTTTCTTGTGCCACAACAGGGTCTACCTTCACATCTGGTATGGTTCCCTTGAAAAATCCTCCTCCAATTGTTTGATTTTGGGCCAGTCGTAGCTTTAATGCTTCATTCTTTATTGAACTAGAGCCTCCTTGATTATCAATATTTAAGCCTTCCAACTGCCTTTGTACCTTTCCCAGGATCATGTCAGGGTCGACACCCGTCTCAATCATAATTTTTTCCATATCATTGGATTTAATCATTGCTTCCTCCAAGTTATCCATTTGAGACATTCTGATAGACAAAATTTCTTCACACTTCCTACATTTAAAAAAGATAGACAAAATTTCTTCACATCCATCATAGTTAAACTAAATATTTCTGATCACATAAAATAAAAAGAAGATTGTCTGTATGCATTAGAGAACTTTAACAGAGTAAAAACATGGGCAACTCAAATAAAGATAATGATAGATCAATCTCAAATACTTTATACTAAAAACTCAGAGTTACAAAGCACAGTCAAAACCGATCCCAAAATAACTCTCTTGAAAATTCTGAAAAAAATATATAGTCTGTTACAAAGCCTTGATATTTAAAATGCATTCGTCCTTAGGACTAGGAATAGGGATCCTGTGGACCATAAATAAAATATAAACAAGAAATAATATTGTAAAAGGAGGATGGTGGGCGATGGTAGAACAACAAGATTTGGAAAGAGATAGGGAGAAGTTATCAGACTTCGGTTAAACCTTTCTAGTTAAATAAGTGGAATAACAAGATGAAATAACTGATAAAGAAAGAAAGATGTGATCAACACAAACTTACTATGATGGTCTCTCATCTCTTTGCTTTCTTTCTCCCGTCCTTTATTGACTTCATTAACGGTTACATGAACCGTCTCAACTGTTTCTTGCCCTTCATTGGTCAATTTTTTGATTGCTTTTTTGAACTATTCTTCAATATAGTTTTTCATTGGTGAGACATTTATCTCATGTCGGATTTTGATGTTGAATAAATTGCCCTCCAAGTCTCTCAAATCAAGGGAAGTGCCATGTAATGCCTCCTCAATATCTTGATTCTTCATGGAATAGTCCACTAGACAATTGTCTATGTCATCTTCATCATATTCGAGTATACTGTAAAACTTTTCAACTGATAACCCTTTAAATATCTCAACTTGTTCGTCAAATTGTTGCTTCGTTAGGAACATTGAGTTGATAATCACTTTAGGGTCTTGTACTTCGTTAGTACCTCCTGCTAGGTATATCTTTGTGAGACTCTTGAACAATTCTTCCTTTTTTCAATATGGCCTCACCACATGCTTGAACAATATTATTCAAATTTTTAATCTTTTCCTTCCAACAAGCATTCAACTGTTTTATCCAACTTGGGGAGGGTAGATCCTCCTCTCTTCTTCTTAGATTTGTCATGTTAGAGACTTTGTTTCCAAAGGGTAATACAATATCAATGTAAAAACCTTCTTTGTTCTTTAGATCAACTTGCAGATATTCATGGAAGGCATTTTCCCTCAAACCAAAAGAAACAATATTCTTCGAAACCTCCCATGCCTCTGTGATCAACACCATTCTTTCTTAATATTTATTTATACATAAATCCTAGATGATTTGAGTAGGCTTGAAGGTCCTTTCAACTTAACAACAAGTGTGGTGGGTTTGACTATTGACAAAGTACTTACAAGAAGTGGAAGAGGCATTAATGTGTCTTCCAGGTCCCTGATCCTTTTTTTCAACTTCGTGTTCTCTGCTTCCAAACCACCAATGGAATCATCAAGAGCATCCCTAGTTGCTCTGTGAATTTTATAGATTTGGGACGACCGTATATCTTTTAGGTCAACCTATGAATGAGATTTTCCTTTCTTATTTTTCATATCACCTTTTTCAATAATCAATTTCTTAGATTCCTTGTCAAATACATCACTTTGAAAAGTGAACGACTCTTCTTCACTGAAGGTCTCAATCCCAATGATTTCTAATGATGAATTTTGTTGGGCCATATTTCTCGGTTGATCAATTGTGGGAAACATTTTCTCAATATCCACCTCGAGTTGCATGTCTTCAAGAGAGAAGCTATTGATGTCATTTTCTATGATATTTTAGTCTTCCTCTTGCACAACATTCTTCCTCTTTTTTCTCAGAGGGAGCTTGTGTGAGCTCTCAATTTTTCCAGGTGGGGGACTTTTCTCTCCTCCATCGCTTGAACTATTGTTGGTAATTTTCCTATTTGGGTCAGCCGTTGGAGCATTGCTCCAGGATGTGGTAGTTTTAGGAGTAACAACTGGAGACTAGGCACTCTTCTCACTGGGACCCTTTCCCGTTTGCTTGTAAAACTAATTAGTACTAAGTATTGTTTCCAAGTCACCAACATTGTGTACATGAGCACCTTGGTTGTTATCTTCTTCTTCATTTAAAACAGTATGAATGAACTAGTTGTTGAATCCTATTGACAACATATGTTCCACAAAGATTCTGTTAGGGTCAAACCCCTTTATCCTTTCAACATACTTTAGATTTACATTGTTGAAGTGAATCACAAATTCATCAATTTTATTTATGTTTTTGAATGTAAAATCTCCAATTTTCCAAGGCAAGGGGATGGCTTGCTTTTTCCATTTTTCGTGGAAAAAGTGCAACCATAAATTGTATTGCTTTGCCACTTCCGTGATAAACAATTTATCAGATACATGGTAAGGGAGAAAAGAGGGATTTTGTTTGGAACAGAAGATCTTGATGACACTATGATTTTCCATCTGTTATATCGTTCCCTTTTCTCCAAGAATTTATTTTCATGGTCAGATATCCTGGGGGTATTTTTACTAAACAACAATCCTTTGAAAAATGAAACAAAATCATTGTAAGCTTCATAAAAATATAGAGAAGTCTTGTGTCTCCACAATGCTTGATACCAGAAGGTAACTAGATCAATTTCATAGTTCACCCTCTTACACATAGTCAATTTTGGAAATTGACAACAATATACTATCACACATACCAAATAGGAAGCCATAAAGAATTTATTGTCCTTTCTGTAATGTGACAATTGGGAGGAGATTTCAATGGAAATCAATTTTCTCTAGTCAAAGATAGCTTGCTCTTTAATTGTAAAATATAAAATACAAAGAATCATGCGAGAAATGGTGGCAGTGCTTTCCTAACCTATCAACTTGGTAAAAAACCAAGCGATTTCCCGAAAGGGGTTTTAAAAGAGTCGACCTGAATCCTGGTTATGTCTTTTGGAACAATCGTGGGATTATTCAAAAACTCAGGCAAGATATCCATGCCATTGTCCTGTTTCTTCAGAAAATCTCTGCAATCTTCTCCTTTGAAGGTCAGGGAGCTTCAACATATTATGAAAGACCTGCGGTTAAAGAGAGATGGGAGAATGATCTTGGAGTTGTATAATTGCTCAGTACGTATTTCTGAACGCACCATGCAACAAGTTCTTTATAGTCGAATGCCTCAGGGACACACCCTGTGTGAGCAATTCCAGATGTCCATATTAGTTCTTTCTATGCAAGAGAAGATGAGTAATACAAATACACTCTGGACCACTGGAAGTTCGGGTCTTCATGACCAAAAATATTCAAAGTATCATTACATAACTTCTATTGAGATGCTACTACCATATATTGACGAGAGTGTTCTTTCAAATGGATAATAACTTGAAATGAATCCTTTGTGAGAGATAACAATAATATAATATTTGGAAAATCCCGCTTTAATGCAATTTAATCAAACAATATTCTCGATCCATTTTCTTATTAATGATGATATTTATAGAGCCTACATGATCAGTTATTAACATTAAAACATACTAAATGCATATTGGTAAAAGCACGAAGATGGCGGGGACAGAGAAGAGAAATTTAAATATGGATCTTTTTTTTGAACTCGCCAACTTGGAAACCCGCGAACCCATGATTAAAAATTATAAAAAATAGGCTAAGTGTTGCACATCCGTCGGTCGGACTTGGATATAGGAGCAATGAAATACTTAGGGCTCAGTACCCGCAAAAATTCTGGCAATCATAATGTAGATCATGGGCCTTTAGGTGCACAATGGAGATCGTGGAACTTGGAAGATGAAATCTTGAACCCGTGAACCCGTGATTGAATAAATGGTTAAATATGTTATAACAAGGCGGTCGGTCAAGCTCATGACATAGGAACATGAATGGAGGTAAAGACCCGCGAGTCCGCCAACCCGTGAAACTGCTGATTTTTTGAAATGCGACTAAGTATGGTAACTAGAAAGGGAAAGATAAGGGAGAAAAGAAAAGGGAAATGAGGGTAGATATAGAAGAGGGAATGTAAATGGAAAAAATAAGTTGGGAAAATAGAAAAGGAAGGGAAAATTTAGAAGCAAGAATTGATCTCAGCATCTTTTTGAATAAATTTTTTGAAAGTTTCAGGTACTCCATCTGCATTCTTCTTTAGCATCCTTTATGAAACAAACAAACATATAAATATATATCTATAACTTTTAAAATATAAATAAATTAACTTACAAACGAATAATATGAATGTAATAAATCAACATACCTTTTTGAATGCAACAAAAAATTGTTTCAATACTTCTATAGAGCTTGAGAATGGATAGTTGAGTTTAACATCATCCCAACTTTCTTCATTCAACATCTTGATCATATTCTCTTGTATTCTCATAGACGCCTTGTGACTAAATAAAAAAAATGTTATAATGATATATATAAAAAAATACTTAGAACATTGATATGTTAAACTGAAAAAAAATTAATTTTCTTGTCCTAACATAAATAAAAATAACTCAACAAACTTACTTTTTAAATTCATCACACATTTCTTCCATTGACAATTGTCCCAACCTTACACGTGATAATATAGCTATGATAAGTTTCTCATCCTTCACTCTTTGTATTGATCTCCAAGGTGTTATAGTCATATCATCTGAAAGATTTTTTTATTTCAGGACCTATCTTACTTGTGCCACATATCAATGGTTTAGTCTTCTTAACTCTCTAATTTTTTATACTAATATTTTCCCATAGGGTGAAGATATCATCTATCGAATCCCACACATGTCCAGTTCTAAATCCCAAATGAAAATAACTATCCACAACTCTAAATACATCACTTCCTTTGCGATTTTTTTTCTTTTGTATTTTCATCATCAAGTGGGAATCCTATTTCCATACAACATTGCTTTCGAAACTTGTCATCAACATTTGATCTCTCCCCACGACATATTTCAAAAAACTCATTATGGATAAATCTCATCCTTTGAATGAAATTTGTGGAAATTCTATACTCATTGTCTGTGTTATGATCCCATGCCAATAACTTTGTTGGAGTTACTTCACACACACCTAGGATTTATTTTTCCTAAGGTTTTTCCTTGTTTATTATTCATAATTAGTCATTATCCAATCTCCTATATTTTAGGGGAGAATATTCCACCTAGAGAATATTATGTTTCAGTTGACACTTCAGTTTGACTAGTTGAGTTGAGTTTAGATGTTGCATTGGTTTTGTCACCATGAAACATTGGGATCATCACCAGCTAATGCACACTTTTATTGGGATCATCACCAGACTGGCACATTACCCTTGATTTCCTGAGTTAACTCCTCACTACTCTCTGTTTAGTCAATTAACTGAAGACTAGTTGACTAGTTAACTCAACTAAGTGGCAGTTCACTCCTGTAACTGCCTAAAATACTAGACTAGGTGGAAGTTTACTCCCGTAACTGCTGGTGTGTGTCCAGATCACTCTATACCACCACTATGACTCATTATTTACTCATGTATCCTATATCTATTGTAAATTATTCACTCTTTGAGTGTGGATTACGATTAATGAGAACTCTTCCATTCTTTCTCTCTTGCTTCTTCTTTCTCAATTTCTCTCTGTAAATGTGTGTGGTATTTTATAGCTAGATATATTATGTGCAAGTTCAAAACATTTACATGGTATCAGAGCTGACAGACTACTAAGAAAAATCTACACCAAATTATTTTTGCAGGTACCGAAGATTGAAGAACGCAAAAAAGATGGAATTTATGTTTTACTCACCGATAATACTTCTCACGCTTCATAAATATTTGGGGTGGAAGCAAAAGATTCTACTTCTTCTCAAAAGTAGAGGCTTATACCAAATAACCATGGCAATGGAAGTAGAGCCTGATTCTACTGATGAGAAAAACGATTTTCTCAATAGACAAGATATGGCTATAAGATGTATCCTCTATTTTATTTCTCCTGAAAATCTCCATCAAGTATATGATGACTCATAAGAATCAAATCTAAATGAATTATGGACCAGATTGGAGGTTCTATTTGGGAATAAAGAAGATTGTGAAGACTTCATGCAGGAGGTTGAACAGATAGAGCCAGAAGAGAAGTCATCAGAAGATCAAGCTTTTTATTATGAAGATTCTTCTACAAATGTTTTTGCACAAATTTGTATTCTCTTAATTGAAGATGATGTCTAATCAATTTCCAATTTTTATTTTTTATTTTTCTGAATTTCATGTGGAATATATATGGCATGCATCTCAGGGGTCACATGTAGACACTTTTGCATGCTCCATGCATGCATCTCAGGAGGCAAAAAGAGATCCGCGCACATCAGATTCCATTATGATATTTTCAAAGAAAAATTTTCATAAACAAATTGGATATTTGAATTCCTCTCGGGAAAATATCCAATTTCAAAAAAAAAATCGTCCTAAACGGAGTCCGAGAAGTTAAGTTGTGATCGTTTTAAAATCAACAAAATTTCAGCATTTTTCCAGAAACGGCCGCACGGTTTTCAAAATTTCATCCAAACGTTATTTGGATCTTATTCATTACAAGAAGATAAAGTGGATATGTGTAGAAATCTCAATGATGCATCTACTTCATCAGATCTGTGAAAACATCTACATCTTCAACAAAATCTTCAACGAGCAGAAACTTGCACAGTTGCGAGGTCGTCTTGGAGTGAAGGAAACAGTTGCTTAACAATTGCTTTTTGTTCCTTCTCATTTTTATTTTTTTTATGCATTGTAATTTGAGGGGGGGGGGTATCTTTTGTGTTTGGGTACCTAACATGGCCTCGTTGTTGGGACCCATTCTTTATTTTCACCATAGTGATGTTCAGGGGGGGTGTTGGAGTTACTTCAACACACCTATGATTTATTTTTCCCAAGGTTTTTCCTTGTTTATTATTCATAATTAGTCATTATCCAATCTCCTATATTTTAGGGGAGAATATTCTCTTTCAGTTGACACTTCAATTTGACTAGTTGAGTTGGATTTAGATGTTGCATTAGTTTTTTGTCACCATGCAACATTAAGATCATCACTAATATAATGTGCACTTGCCTTGGGATCATCATCAGGCTGGCGCATTACCCTTGATTCATGAGTGCTCCTCACTACTCGTTGTTTAGTCAATTAACTGAGACTAGTTGACTAGTTAAATCAAATAGGTGGCAGTTCACTCCTGTGAAAACTGCCTAAGGGTGAACTAGGTGGCAGACTGCTCCTGTAACTACTTTGGTGTGTGTCTAGATCACTCAGACCACCACTATGGCTCATTGTTGCCTCGTGTATCCTATATCTATTATAAATTGACTGCTCTTTGAGTGGATTATAGTTAATGATAATTCTTCCATTCCTTTCTCTCTTGCTTCTTCTTTCTGTCCCCAATTCTCTCTACTGGAAATGTGTGCTGGTATTTTCTAGTTAAGATCTATTCTATGCAGGTTCAACACATTTTGAACTTGTCTTCTGAATCCTGTTAAATCCAGCATAGCACATTTACAAACTTTGCTTCTGAATCTGTTAAACCAACATAAATTATGCATTTGGCTGTCTCAAAAAGAGGATTATTGGAATATTCTTGCATCAATTCTCTTCTAGCCTCTGCAAAATGATTTCCTCCAATCACATAATATTTGTAGTCAAAACATTTTGATCTATCAAATTCTTTCCCCGTAGGAACTTCCATTGGGTCAACAAGAACTTGGTAGTCAACCACATGTGCATATGCATTGTAACTAATCAATGCTTTCAAATTGTGAATATGCAAGTGATGCAGTTTTCTAATTTGATATTTTTCGTGCCCTTCTGTGGGTTTATAAACTTGTTTCACATTCAAATTAAATGTTTGGCCATAATCAACTAAGCTCGTCATCCTCAATCTATTTCGAATGGCATTTTGTGTTGTTTTTATAATATCATCCTCTAGATAAGCAGTTGGTGTTATTATTTCTTTGCTACCTTTAGGACTTTCACTATAATACTCCAAGCTAATGATGGCTTCTTGAACATCATCAACAACATTTTCTTTCTTCCTCTTATGATTTAAATGTGTTTCATCTAAATCAACAATTGCTTCATAATCAATAGGAATGGACTCATCATCAATGATCACTCTTTTGTGTTTATCTTGTTTATTCTTTTTGCGAGAAGGAGTGATTGTTAGATTTTTAGCTCGGGAGGTACTCCACATATTTTGTCTTGAATGCGGATGTTACCTTATGTTTACACTGCCATGCATTTAACTTTGTAATAGGTTTTTATAAAGTTGTAAAGTGGTTCTTTTATTAAAGTGACTTTTTAATAAAGTGTACCTTCTAATTTTAAAGTGACTTTATTTCATAAAGCACTTATGTAATAAAGTGAAATCTCTAAGTGATTCATTTTGGAGGGAATGGATCATGACCCTTGATCTTGAAAAATGAAAGATCTAATCTTGGCCTTTGGATTTAGGGTTGGGGAAGGTGAAAAGACACTTTGGAGGGAAAACGTCATTTTCAGATTATAAAAAAATGCATTGGGTAGTGTGCAAGACACATCGAGAGGATGAGAGGAGGTGATTGAGAGAGATTTTCTGAGTAAGCTTGAGAGAGGAAAGTGAGTAGCTTGGAGGGCACATTTCCCAAGAAAAAGGAGGGCACAAATCCCAAGGAATTTTTCTGTGTGAGTGTTGTTCTATTTTTCTGTGTTGGGTCGTAATGTACAGATCCGTATAGTTCGTACAACAGGAAGAGGGGGCATGATTTCCAAGGCAGCCTTTGGCACATAAATCGAGGTAGTTTTTGGAGATCTTCTTACTGCTGCTGGGCCATACAACACTCTTCTGGGCATGTTTTTCGAGGCACATATTTATAGGAGGCTGTACAATTGTACATACCTAGGCATGTTTTCCAAGACAAAAAAATTTGGGATTGTTTTTTGTGGTTGTGAGGTATTTCTCTTAGCTGGAAATGTGATTTTCCTACTGTACTGTATTTTCTTGAAGCTGAATAATAATATCTCTCTCTCTCTCGTTGGGTTTCCCCACATTGGGGTTTTCCCTGACATTTGCCTAAATTTCTGAGTTTTATGGGTTGATGTCCATTGTGTTTATTTCCATTGCATTTTTTCTTATAAATGCGTATTTCTTCTTATGGTAATTTCTGAATATGAGTTTGGGACATTTCAAAAGTTTATGAAGACAATTATCTCTAGGTTGCTAAGTGTTTGACATAAATTTTAGTTTGATGATTTTTGTCATTAAAAATCTATATGGTATAGAGCTTTGTCTCTAAGTGATAGTGGGCAGTGTGAGTTTTGGGAAAAATTGAAGAGGTAAAGGGTGTGATTGTTTTCCTTGAGTTGTGACAGGGAATATGGCTTCAAGCATTAGATATGAGGATTATTTGGATGACATTTCCAACTATTTGCAGTGGAAGGTCTGATTGTCAACTGTTCTCAAGGAGAACAAAATTTATAACTATGTCAATTCTTTTGTGGTAGCTCTCGCAGTAGATCCTATTTATTTAGATTTGCATGAGGTCAAGGAAGCCAAGGCTCAGAGGATTAATCTGTATAGGGTGAAGGATCACCTTATCCCACACTTGACTGAGAAAAATATTGCCAAGGAGATGTGGATGCACTTAAAAACTTGTTTGAGGCGAAGAATGAGAACTGGAAGATGACCTTGAAGGATAAGTTGCATGATACCAAGATGGGTAAGGAGGAGAGTGTATCTTCTTATCTTACCCAGGTGGCTCAAGTAAAAGATGATTTGGATGTTGTTGGAGAGGTCATAACGGATTCTGAGTTGGTGAGAATAGCCTTAAATGGATTCTAAAGAATGGGAAGTCTTCGTGAAGTGTGTGGTGGGATGTGAGCATATAACAGATTGGAGTGAACTGTGGGATGATTTCACTCAGGAGGAGATCCGAGAAATATCTCAAAGCAGTGAACAAAATATAGATAGAGTTGATGATAATGTTTCTCTTACTGCAAAGAGCAAGAAGAAAGGAAGTTCCGGAAGGAACTTGAGTAAATTCAGATGCTATTGTTGTAACCAGTTGGGGCACCTTGCCTCTCATTGTCCTAAGAGGAACAAGAAGATGAAACCAGAGAGGCATGAGAAAACTGCTACAATAACCATAGAGGACTTTGCTTCAAAGTACGATAGGGAATTTTCTTTGGTGACCCTAGTTTCTAGTGTCGACAACAGAAGATTTGGAGGTGATATCAGATGGATTGTGGATAGTGGAGCCTCTAGCCACATGACAAGAATCTGGTGAGTATTCCTATATTTCACAGATATCGGTCCTAGTCGATAGGTGGTAAATGAAGGTGGTATGGCGAGAGTTGTACATGGAGATGGCAATGTTAGATTCCAACTCGAGTTTAGGGGAATCTTGGGGCTTGATGGAGTTCTCTTTATACCAGGGTTGAGGGTTAAATTTCTCTTAGTCTCAACCTTGGATGGTGTAGGATATTATGTATTGTTCAAGAGGGAACATGTCTTTATCTACAAGTAGGAAGTGGACCCAGTAGAGCTGCAACTGATCGGTAACCGAGTGGACGGGTTGTATATGTTGAGAGGACAACCTTCAGTGTATGATTCATTGTCGGATGAGGAGCTTGAGGAGGATTCTAAGACTACGATGGCACCAAGGATTCAATATTTCATTCCGAGAGAAGAGAGCGAGTCTCTTCTGAGCATTGCCAGGAGGCTTAGCCAGGTTGATCGAACCAATGCTCAAGATGAAGTGAGCTCGAGGTTCTAGGATGCTGCCAAAAGAAGATCTTCTAGTTCAAGTTTTGTGCAGGTGTTGAGGATGGCTCTAGGTTCAAAGGGAGCTCCTACATAGCAGAGTGTGATGGAACCAAATGATAGTGGTGGCAACGAGTACTTCCCTCGCTAATTGGGAGTGTTAGCTTTTTAACTCGGGAGGTACTCTGCATATTTTGTCTTGAATGCGGATGTTACCCTATGTTTATAGTACTGGGCACTTAACTTTGTAATAGGTTTTTATAAAGTTGTAAAGTGGTTCTTTTATCAAAGTGACTTTTTAATAAAGTGTACCTTCTAATTTTAAAGTGACTTTATTTCATAAAGCACTTATGTAATAAAGTGAAATCACTTTAATATTTCAAGTGATTCATTTTGGAGGGAATGGATCATGACCCTTAATCTTGAAAAAGGCAAGATCTAATCCTGGCCTTTGGATTTAGGGTTGGGGAAGGTGAAAAGACGCTCTGGAGGGAAACTGTCATTTTCAAATTTATAAAAGAATGCATTGGGTAGTGTGAAAGACACACCGAGAAGATGAGAG
>SNQJ01S0023166.1:25177-40234 GCA_010110895.2 Picea sitchensis | reverse complement strand
GAATAATCATGCAAGTGTACCTGTATAGTTGAGAGCGCTGTAATTCTCTAGCAGAACCATTTCGCCATGAAAATTCATAATGGCTTTCCTCAACTTGATCATCTCCTGGTTGTACTTGGTTTGGGAGAAAACTGTTTTGTTCTTTCTACTGTTGCTCTTCAATTTTTCGATCCTGTCCTGCAGCTCCTGTTGTAAAGTGCAATTAAACCAGTTGGTTAAAGAATAAACAGACACCGCTCAAATCCATTCCACTACAAAGCTAATCAATAAGCAAAATGTGTGAATCCGAGCTAAGGAAACACCAATCTCATCTCATGTTTACAAGTCTATTGTAACAACTTGGACCACAACAGAGTTTGATCTCACTACAGAAAAGAATGGAAGAACAATGCATTGCTACATGATACAACTAAACCTGGTCTTATACGTTCCCCCCAATGAGTAAAGATATCTTCAATATAATCACAGAGAAATCACGGCTCCTCAATTTTCTGAAAAAATAGCTATTCACCAGGACTAGCTTATCTAGAAGTTAACACCTGCTTATGTTAAAATCTTTAACCTGTAAATGAAGTAGAAAACCTCGCTAAATTCTAAATTTTCAGACAGGAGGACCGAACAACCTAATACTTCGAATCTGCAAGAACTAATAGGGTTTCGTCTCTCATAAACCTCGAGAATTACACCAATTCCAAAGCCCAATGCCAAAGATATCTTCAAATATATTCGCATAGAAATCAGGACTTCTCAATTTCTCAAAAAATAGATATTCAAGAGGAACAGCTTATTTTGACACTATCAACTGCTTATGTTAAACATTTTTAACCTTTCAAAGAAATAAAAAACTATCATAGAAATCAGGACTTCTCAATTTCTCAAAACGCATAGAAATCAGGACTTCTCAATTTCTCAAAAAATAGATATTCAAGAGGAACAGCTTATTTTGACACTATCAACTGCTTATGTTAAACATTTTTAACCTTTCAAAGAAATAAAAAACCTAGCTAAAATCCAAAATTTTCATAAACAATTACACCAATTCTAGAGCCTGATGCCAAATTTTCGTATTCAAGATAACCAGAGCATACATACCTTCTTACGGATGATGTATACTTATTCTTGCTCCATAAATAAGGCATTAAACTTGTCAATCTGGGCATTCCGCAAATGAACAAAGTCCACCTGCTCGACAGTCGTTTTGTGTTTATTGCATTCAAAATCTAGAGTCCCGGAGCTTTGTTTAGAGACAAAAGCGCTTAATTTATCATCTGAAGCAACACCTGCTTCAACAAATCCGGCATAGATCTTTTTCCTTTTGTTGGGAACTTCATCGAAGCCACCCTAGTTCTCATCGCTGCCCGCTGCCAAGGGGAGGCGAACCTTCCCTACAGTGACATAGAATAATTAAATAACATAGGCAAACTGTGAGCAGAGCTCACCTTCATTTTATTATTGAAGTCAATCATTACATTTAAATAGCACAAAAAATTTGAACTCATTATATTTAAATAGCACAAAAAACTTGAACTGACCTCTTACCTCTTACAAAAGTGGATCTGAAACCACCAACAAACCCTAAATTAAACAGTTACACAATAACCCACAACCACTTAATTACCTAAATCTTAACTAAGTATCCTAATTTCTACATTATTCCAACAAAAATTAACCAACTTCTTGACGTATTTGTAGTATTTGTAAAATAAAAACTTATCCCGCCGTATTAGACAAGAACTTATCCCGCTATGTTGGAAACATTTCCTTGATCCAACTCTTCAAACTTTTTCCAAACTTCATGATCCCAGTGCCAAAAGGCTCTCCTAGCAAAAGAAATATACCACGCAAAAATACAGTAGGCCTCACGGCCTGAGAAATGCTTCCATTTGGCCAGAAGAAGCGATTTCCGCCTAAGGAACCAGAATACCAAATAAAATAGCTGTCAAGAGTTGAGAAACGAAGATCTGAAGTTGAGCTACACTAAACTCATCGTCAAAAGCCCAATCAAGAACAAGAAGCTGTAAGGTCCCAGGTTCGAATTGTCATGAGGTGTCGAAACCCCAAAACCGGTGGAATTTCAGCAGAGCAAAAGAGACGTAGTTTAAATGGGCTAAGAGGAAATAATGAACTATTCATTGTAATAAAAACCAGCGAAGCAAAATTTCAAGCAACTTTTATTTGAGACAATGAGCTATCAGAGATCTGTCTGTCAGAATCCCTAACTATTGACTGTAATAAAAAACCATCGAACTGAAATTTCAACAACTTGAAACAATGAACTATCCAGATATCTGTCTGTCAGAGTCCCCAAAGTCCATTAATGTCCCGCCGGCGATAGTGACTGGAAGAAGCAAGAGCACTGTGTAGAAAGGTCTCGTCATTCACTGGCCACCCACCCGAATAGGCTTATTAGGCATTAATCGTCCACACGCGCCGAATCCATTTCTTAAGAACAAAGATATAACAACAGCACCTAATCGATCTGAAATCCATTAATGTCCCGCCAGTACAGTGATTAGCAGAAGCAAGAAGACTCTAGAAAGGTCTTGTGAAGCTAGAAATAAGACCTTCAATTTATTTACCCAAAAATATATATATTTTTTAATTATATAAAAAATATTTATTTTTATTTATTATGTTAAACATAAGATTTGAATCAAAATTTGTATGTCAACTCAAAAGGAATGTGAAAGTCAACGTTGGAGGGATTGCTATAATTTCAGAGATTGATAATAGCAGTGGTTTAAATGTTTTACTTTTTGGAAGTTTTGGTAGATTTTTTTAGTTGGATTTTGTCCGAAATTTGGTGAGGAATGGTTAGATCTGCAGAAAAGAAAGAAAGAAAGTATTTTTAATGTCTACGAGGCTAAAAATAGCCTATGGGACAGATTGTTTTTCCATCTAGCTTTTGTATTCGGCCCTTTTCCTGTGAAGTTTTACAATAACCGCTCCCAGCTTCTCGACAAACTCTTTGCCGAATAGATTATCCCAAGAACTAGCTACTAGAATCCCTGCATAATTTTCCCTGTTGTCTTTGAGGGCCTCACATTCTAAAATGAAATGTTTTTCTATTTCCACTTTTCCGGAAGAGCACAAAATACATACTCTTTCCTCCCACATTTCTTTTGGCCTTTTCCAACGCCCTGTTTCACAACGGAGTTGATAAGAGTTAGTCCTTAACTGAGCAATAAGAATTTTAGATCTCCAATAAATATTGGCCCCTATGTACGCCTTTTGCTAATGGTTATGAGTGGAGTTAAACTCTTCAATGTAGTACTTCTTCTTTCTCCCTAGCTTCCAATACCTTATGACTCGCACCATAACAATTGCTTCAATAGGGGCAGCCCATGTTTCAGATTTGAGTGACTAAGTTTGTATAATCCAAGTGCCCCCAAAAAATTTTCGACATACTAAATCCATCTATACATTCAAAAATGCAATTTTAATAACAAAAAAAATAAAGATTTTATCTAAATTTACATAAATCGTTTATTCGAACACCCTTATAATGTGTCACCATTTTAAATAAAAGTCGTTGCCCAATTGTCCGCCCTACCTCCCTGTCATTAAAGTGATTTGAGTTGACTAAATTTAAAACACAACACACGGTGATGGAGACATAATTGTCGAACCATTTGTCTTGATTGGAACTGACTAAATTTAGAAAAAAACAACATAATTCTCGTACCATTTGTCTCTTCCTCTTTGATGACGTGGCCATTCATAATACTCGTTCGATGACGATTTAGAGAAGATTCCGCCGCGTGGCCAGCCTAAAAATCGAATGGAGGTGATTGTGGATGATACTTGTAGGTCTATTTTATTCAAATTTATGTTTTAATAAATGTCCTCTACGTTTTCCTTTAATGTTAATGTTTATTTTCCTTTTCCTTACTGTAATTCCTATTATCGTCACTCCCCGCCCATAGAGAATAGGGAGGAGATATATGGGAATGAACGTAGATGGAAACTTTATCGAGACACCGTTGAACAGGTATCTCGCTCTGCATTTAGTCAGATGCTAGCGAGAGTGGCATGAGTGTTTCTTCAATGGTGGATCAAGGTTTGGTAGATTTGGACACTCTCATGAGAATGGTTTGGTATTAGGACCCATCAAGGGAGAAAATATGTTAGTGTTGGCAAGTGGAGTATTGGAATCTAAGCATACAGAAGCTAAGTGAATGGAAGCATATGGAGGTGTGAATGGAATCATATGGAGGTGGAATGGAATGGAGAATAAGTTTGTAAATGGTCATAAGGTTATAAGACCTTTTATAGGCATGTGTGTCCCTGGTTTGATAAATTATCGATGTAAAGTCTAGACTTAGACCTAAGTGATAGGGGGCATGTTGTTATTAAGAAATGTGAGAGTAGATATTATTATGGCATGAAGAATCACCCAAAGAAGCATTGCACAACACCCCCCAAAAATGTTTAACTGAGTGGAAAAGATGATGGGAATGGATGTCACAATTGATGACTAAAGTATGGAGTACGAGCTAAAGGCGGAAAATATGCAAAACAACCTAAGAAAGAAACACTCCAAAGTGACAAGCTCCAAGACACTATGAAACAAGGTAGTGCATGGAGACAAATGCATGGTTACACTCCTAAAACTATCTACACAAGTGGCACATAATCCACTACTCAAAGGTGCAGAACGAGAGGTACCATAAATAGCCATCATAGAAAACAATCCTCGTTATGGGTCCCGACAACAAGGCCTGATAAGGTACCCATGTACAAACTCTCTTAAATGAGAAAAGGAGAAAAAATCATAGGAGAAAACTCCTCTCCAAAAGAGAGTCAGTCTCCAATGCACATTTAAAGTTGCTAAGGCAATGAGAGATGAATGCACACCCCCAAAATAAATTGATCTTGTAGAATTTGTTCTCGTCACAAAAAAAATGATGAGGCACTCATTTACAATCGAGAAAACATCATATGTTGAGTGTCCCTATGGACTCCAATCCATCTCACTGGAATGCATGGATCACTAGTCGTTGCAACTGTTGAGTCAATATAGGAATTAGTGTTGTTTGAAGACACTTGATCTCGATCGAACATGGCGAGTAAAAAATCACCCGAGGAAGCATTGCACAACATCCCCCCACAATGCAGTGGATTTGAGTGGACAAGATGATGGCAATGGATGTCACAAATGATGACTAAAGTATGGAGTACAAGCTAAAGGAAACAAAGATGCAAAAAAACCTAAGCAAGAAAAACTCCAAAGTGGCGAGCTCCAGGACACTGTGAAACAAGGAAGTACATGGAGACAAATGTTTGGTTACACTCCTAAAACCATCTACACGAGTGGCACAAAATCCACTACTCAAAGGTGTAGAACGAGAGGTACCATAAATAGCCATCATGGACAACAATCCTTAGTATGGGTTAAGGAAAACAAGGCCATGTTAAGTACCCATTTACAATTGAGGAATCAATGCTCTTAATTTATCCAGCTCAGGAGAAAAATCAAGAATCTTGCAAAAGACATTAAATGTAGCATGCAACCAAACGATTGGAAGAGAGTGGAATTCCCTTCTCAATGCCAAGATTATGCCAAACCTCAAAAAAAAAAAAAACACAAACGCATTTATATACAAGTAAAGTTTGTTTAATTGACCAAACCCCCAGAATAACAATTGGATTTGAATCCAAGCTCCTCCTTTGACCATGAGAATGCAATGAGAAGCCAATCCTTACATCAATGTGGAAAGGGTTTGTAGGATCTACTGCATAGCATCTAGAAATTCTTCAACAAAACCATCGTTATCAAAAATCTCTAGTATGCATGTAACCAGGTGAGCACAAACAACTCGAACTCCGGCAAAAAGAATGCACCTAGAAGTCAACGCTTTCCTGAAAAAACTTGTAATTTGTGTCCAGAGAAAAGAGATCTGAAGCTGATATTTATAGGAAAATCATTTCATGGCCAAAGAACTTCAAGGCAAGTTATTTGTCAGCGAATTTGAACAAGATGTACCTGCAATCCCTTGCACTGACTATGCGAATTACGCCAAAAGAAAGCTCAAAAGAGAGCAAATAAAAAAAAAAAATGTACTAAGACCGATTTATGTAGCTTCTAAGTGACTCCTAGCCATGGTAGTTGTTTCAGTGATGTCAAAAAACACGGAGATGTGGTAAAACCCAAGAATTGGGAGAAATCAGTGTGAAGTATAGAGCCGTAATATTTCTACTACACACAATGGTTTTGATAAATCCTCTAATGAGTCCCACGATCTCCCTCTACTATGCAATCTCAACAACTAGCATTACATAATTATGGCTTAAGTTTTAGCTCGGCCTGCAATGTCAACAATAGAAATTTTGCCTAGGGAATTAAAAGTGGGATCGAGAAATCCTCCTTAACAAGACTTATCGTCGCATCCATGAATGAGTTCTTCATAATGGCTCAAATGGAACGTCATTTCTAGATCTCAACTTCACACCAATCTAGGAAGCATCTAGTTGGAATGAATCTCTCACATCCAATTAGTTCCAACAACTTCCTAAAGACTAGGAACATACTCTCTATGTGATCTTAACAAACACACCAACAATTGTATTCCTGAATACCTAATTAATAAATTTTGAGGGGGTAGGTGGTTATCCCAAATCAAGTTTAAAGGGGGAATGTTGACTTGATCCTGACTTGGATATAAAGTAGTTAACATAACCTTGATTTTGTCAATGATGAGTTTACCATTGGTGGTTTACATGTATCTGCCCATAGTATTAGTATGTGATGAAGCCTATTTAAAAGCTTGAAGAACTCCATTATAAAATGATTTAAGAGGCTTGGTGTTTGGTCAACTTGGCCAAGAAAATAATAGATATCTATTTGGGTGTTTGTTTTTATGATGTAAGAGTTTCCAAAGTAAATATTGACTCTATGTGCTTGGTTGTGTTTCTTGTACTATCTCCTTTTGGTATTTTGCTGTCTTAGTTTTAACACTCTAAACTAATCAAATTGAAAATAATTCAAGGGTAAAGATATGTTTCACATATCCAATGGCATCTAGTTACAGAACATGTTCAATTTTACATTTTCTTAGTAGATTTAGATGTTTGCCAATATGGCTTTCAATGTGATTTTCAAACAAATTTGATTTATTAACAAAAAAAAATTAAAAAATATTATAATTTAAAATATTATAAATGAAAATAATTCAATTTGTTGTGTTCCATTTTTTCTTTTTTTAATTTATGAAAGTTTTTGTCTACAAATTTTTTGAATCTGAATTAGAAATTGAACTTGGTAACTATGTTGAAACACGAGCAAGCAAGTGATCAACAATGTGCAGCTTGACAAATAGATCCTCTACCAAGGAATTCCACCTCAGCGTCTTATATAGGTTTCGACCAATAATGGAGAGAGGTGATTTTTTACTACCCAAATGAAATTTTAAATTAGTTAATAAACACATCGACAATTAAGTCATCTCACTGTTGTCTTTGATTAAATCATTGGGAGGGATTCGGAGGAGAAGTATGTGGATTCAATTCGAAGAGTTAAGGTTCTTTCTTCTCTACGCTTTGGAAGCAACGGGTGAAATAAATATAGAGAAGGGACACTTTGTAGATTGGAGTTTGCTTATTCTTTTACATGTAGGCTTAACGATGGCATTTCATATATCAAAACATGGGATAGATTGGTGTCAAAATTAAAACATGGTGGTAAAGAGAATATTAATACATGGGATAGAATGGTGACAAAGAGAATATTAAAACATGGGATAGAATGATAGAATGGTGTCAAAATTAAAAGTTACATTTTTACCTATAAAGTTCAATTTGTTGAGAAGATTGGGAAACCTTAAATAATTGAAGATGAATTTGAAAGAGTTTAAAAAAAAGTTTTGCATGCTTTCTATAAGGTCTACACAAAATGAGGAGAGTCCAAAATCAATTGCAATGTATGTGATAGTTTGAATTATCTCATGCAAGATGCATTAATGTTCTTAATTTTCATATAGTTATAGAAGCTTACTAGGTAGCCTTATGATGGAGGAGAAGTTGGTTAGAAC
Source organism: Picea sitchensis (assembly GCA_010110895.2). Classification (NCBI taxonomy): domain Eukaryota; kingdom Viridiplantae; phylum Streptophyta; class Pinopsida; order Pinales; family Pinaceae; genus Picea; species Picea sitchensis. Next base: position 32,204 of record SNQJ01S0023166.1, on the reverse strand, counting down.
ACAATAGACCTAAAAGGAGAAGAGAGGTCAAGGGAGTAGAAGAGTGTAGATGAAACAGAAGAAATTAGAAGTTGCAAAAAGTTTCATCAGTGTGGACCAACCAAGAAATTTGAAGCAAACGAAGGTAGAAGGTCTACCATAGGAAGAAGCATAAGTGGTAGTTTTGAAGGAATATATTTGAGGTGTGGAGGTAAGAGACATATCATGGCTTATGAGTTTCCAGAGTTGCAGCGTGAGGGTGGAAGACAAACTCAAATTGTTGAAGCTAAATCAATAGTAGCAAATGAATGTGTTGAAATTGAAGTAGAGCATAAAGAGAATTTGATGATGAAAAGGGTATTTTTGTAGAGTGTGGGAGAACCAAAACATTGAAGAAGTATTTTCAGGACAAAATGCAAGATAAGAGGTAAATGGTGTACCCTAGTTGTTTATGGTGGTAATACATAAATTTTAGTTGTTGATGAAGTGATAAGAAAGTTGAATTTGAGTTGTGTTCCTCGTTCAAACTCATACAATGTTTCTTGGTAAGAAAAGACATAGGGTTGCAACCAAGAACCATGTGAACTTAATTTTTAGATTGGTTGTTATTAAGATAAAATTTGGTGTGACGTAATATCTATGGATGCATGCCATGTTTTGTTGGGTAGGCCATGGTTGTATAATGGAGAGATTATACATGAAGGAAGGAAAAATGCATGTCAATTGAAGAAAGATGGTAAGAAGTATAGTTTATTTCTATTGAAAGAAGAAGAAGCAATAAATAAAGTGATGTTGAATCCCATACTAACTTATGTGAATGTTGATGTGATGTAGGAGGAAGAAGTTGTTGTGATAAAACTATTGAAGATTCTACAAATGGGAGACAGTGTGTCTCATATGAAGTTCAATGCCTTGCTTGCAAGAAAAGAACAAAAGAATTGCATCGTTGACATAAATAGAGGAGTTGCAGAAGAGAGAGAATGGAGAAGCATATAGCACTATTGTAGGGGGTTCAATTAGTGAATCTATGTCATAGTGCATGCATTATTTGGATATTAAATAATACCCCTAATTTCATTTCTACCTCCCAAAAGTTTATTGTTATTTTCCCTTCCAATACATCTTTGCAAATAAAATACCACCTTATTTTCTCCAAGTATTGTAAGTAGTATTTTTTATAACATTTTTTACACATATTGTTTCTACTCCTAATATGTTGGTCCCAATATTTGACATATGTATCCAACATTTACTTTAGAAAATGTTATTTATCATATGCTACTCGAACTTTGAGTCTGGATCATCAAATGTGTTATTTAGGAATCAAAATACCATTTCATATTTAGATCTGGCTATGAAATATGTGGTCATTCTCATTCTTTGTTTGAAGACTTTCATGGTTCATTGAGAACTTGTATGAGGTAGAATGGCTAAAGATATATCACCCTACACCTTTGTGAGATGTTTCACTTCCAACAAAAAAACTCATAAAAACAAATCTCCTTGTAGTGTTAATTCAAGGTTCATCACCTCTTACTTCCAACCTCTTGATGATTCCATTTAAAAAAGGTTAATGTAACATCCTCGTCCATCTACACCTCTGTTAGGTAACGCTACCCAAATACCTTATCTTCTTCCAACTAGCTCTGATACCATTTTGTGACATCCCCAGGCCACCCAGGTCGAGCTATGATATCTCGTAGAAATAACAATTATCATATGCCTATAAAAATAAATATAAACAAACAAAATACTTTTCTAGTACACATACTAATGTGGAAATAACAGTAAAATCATACATGCAGTAATCACAGACAGAACCCATAATATAACAACATATACAGGCAATACTCATCAATAGAGCATGTACAAATACATAGCATGTAAATGAACATAGGAATGGGTACTTATCTTTTAATTGAAGTACACCAATTGTGTGAAAACCTTCCACGAACCTCCCATCCATAGACCACGCTCCTCATCACGCTCAGCAGTGGGTCACCCCTGAGCTGGGACTAAACTCCATTGGGCAAGGGAATTCCTAGGCTTGGATGAGGTTACAAAAAACTGCACAGTGCAACTGGAAGGATTCTCTCCAAGAGCCTACTTATGCCAACTAATCACAAACTCTCATTCCCCACATGCATGTTCCACCCCGAGAATATGCACCTTCACTATTCCACAGTCCATCGACTGCTCCACTTCCCTTTCAGGGTCTCGACAACAGGTCGGATCAGGAATTCTCAAAGCTCTATAGCTGGTGCTAGACTCTATCTAGGATAAAATCACTTCCCAACAAACTCTCTCACCTGGAGAGAGTTGCTCGCAGGCCTGACAACCTGCCTCTTCAACCATGGGCCTGACAACCCGCTTCTTCAACCAGCTTCAACTCAATTCCAACAAGTGAGGACAATAGCAAGGCTCAATATAGCTCAGGGGATGGCACCAACCACCATTCGATAAGGCACAACATAGCTCTAGAAAGTACATATACGATGTGCTTCACAGGATGACACAGGTCAACTTCACATGTTACTGGTTTCAGAGGTGTGTGCTAGATACAGAGGCAATGATGAAGGAGAACTAGTTCAATACGTGAATCCATGGTGAATTTTGGGAAGGTTGAAAAACTTCCAGAGAATCGTAAGGGTCGTGAGGAGACTCCAGACTAGTTCCTCGTCGCTGGGATGGGGAGAAACCCTGAATGGAAAGAGAACCTCCTAACAAGCTGGCTTTCCCGGCTATAACTACATGCGCCCAGGTCGACACATGTCTTCCTTCACCTGCATGCATTCCACTTCACACTCATTCCCTTTCCCAGAAACTTAGGACAAGGTTGTTCATGTCCACCTTAGCCTTTAGGAAATAATAATAATAAAATATTATTCCCTTAGAGGTAAGCCCTCTAGCTTCGCCTCTAGGCCTAGACACTTAGCACCCTCCCTCACCCTACCTAGTGGATCTTAGTCCCCCATAACTCTTTCTTCATGGTCGGTCTACATGCAGTGATGTAATTATATTAAATATATGATTATTTACACATATACAATAGTAGGCTCACTGGCCTTTGCATCTAGGCTCTCTGGCCTAATCACCACATAAGCCTCCTATCTTATTATAACTCAGTTCACCAGCCTATCAAATATGTTTACAATTCATAATTACAACTGGGGCTCTGCCTGGGGATATTACAATCCCCTCCCCTTATTTTTGCATTGTCCTCAATGCAACTTGTTTATACATATACAATTCAAAAATTCTTCAAAAAGCTCCAAGATTTACCTATTGCAATCTTATTATCCACCTGGTGCTCTACTTTTAAGCACCAATTATGGTGTTCATACTGCAACTAAAATTCAATTGCTCTATTCCATAGAGCAGCTTTAGGAAATAATTCGGCTCATTGTTCCTTGTTACATGCTTCAATTAAACCTCATTGAAAGCACTGACTAGCTATGGATCCACGACGTTCCATCTAGCCTTAGATCTCATTGTTGATAAACTCTTAGCAGGGCTATTACTCCATAGACATAAACACTCTTCTCCTACACCTTTTGATTGAGAAGACCTTCCACCCCTGAACAGGGCTATGACTCCATTGGGGAAATGACTTCCCAAGATAGACACAGTCCACAATCCATATCAACATGGTCTAGGCCAAGGTACCAAACCTCAGCAGCACTCCAACCAACGGTCTCTCATTCCCCACATGCATGTCCCACCCTAGGAGTGTACACCTTCTCTGTCACACAGTCCATCGGCTGCTACACCTCCCTTTCCTTGGGCTTCAGCAACAGGCCGACTCAGGAAGTCTCAGAGCACCATGGCTACCCGAGTTCCAACTGCCCTTAGAGATTTCCAATCAACATCTTCCCCGAGCTACTCTTTGTAGTCAACATTTTAACTTTAATCAACATCATCTCATCTGCATCACCCACATGCATTTATCATGAGAAAACATAAAAGAATTCATTTAGGAACTCCAACTTAGTTCAAAAGGGAATTAAGCTTTTCCCCAAAACATGAAATTCTATTTCATAATTCTTCTTGGTTGTTTCCATATTATGAATTCAGTCGTCCTTGTGGTTTTCCACAGGCACCAAACTGCATACCATTTTTTTTTCCTGCAATGCTTCATCTTACATACAGCCAACAAATTGTCAGTATTTCTTGTACATCATAATTCAATTGCAATATATACAAAACCTTATGCAGTGATCTTAGAATTGCTTGCACCTAGCAATTCAATCACAATTACCAAACAATTTAATAAAATAGAACGACACATCATTCTATGCATATGCATGTTCATAATAATATCTGTAAGTTCATTACTTCTTTTTCTGAACAAGAAAATTTCCTGTAGTCAATGCTCATGTGACTACTTGACTTGCAACTTTCTTGTTGCAATGTCTAACACCTCCCTGAAATGTCCTCAAATTCATGAGTTCACAACATTTCAGCTGTTAGTAACAATTATTTCCATGCAATAATATATATGCATGTACTTACAAAACACATTCAACCATTTTATTTAGTACACAATTCTATCACTTACTATGCACGAGTGCGATTCTCAATGCATACTTATTCAGTGCACCTTGCATTGAATTACATAATGCTCTTTATTTCAGTCATGTATATCACCATCCATAAGTTGGAATTCTAGCCAATGTGTTGACACATTATCCACACACTTCCTATTGTCTTCCCAATTAATTGGATGCCTTCCTTTTCGACCCGGACACTACACCAAGAATATAATTCCATGGTATTCATTAGTGTTATCAAAAAGGTTGCAGTCCAAGTTTTATTTAAAGGTATGAAGCTTTTAGTACGTGTGTGGCTCATAACCTTTCCATATCCATACCTTGACATATCTAACCATGTCCTGGTTTCATACATGACTAGCTTACTAGCATTCATTCCTATAACAAGTTCTTATCTTTTAATTCTTTGGTTATTACCCCATAACCAAATTAACATGACATTCTACTATGTCAGTGTGTGCATTCAGAAGCTAAAAAACTTTGAATTAATACAGGCCTCCAGCCTTTACCACATCCAGTGGTATGCAATCAAATAATATAATCATGTGATTTTATAAAATAACTCTAGCTCGGGAAATTCTTACCTAAATTCCCTTCAACAATTATGCAAAAAGAGTAATAAAAACTCATACCTGCATGACTCTCATTAATAAATGTGATGTTACCTATATGGATGATGGCAGTAGAAGATTTCATGCTTCTTTTATCAAACCTAACCAACCTTCAAGTTTATGTTGCTTCCTTCCATATGTAGTAACATCATCAACAACACTTGCAACATGAAAGAATTATTTTCCTGCATATGGTTGTTCAACCAACCCTAATTCAACTATTGCAATGCTACCACAATTTCAACAACTTCTTTCCCATGTGAAACTTTTATTTGTTGATCCCAGAAGTATTCAATCTTGACTTACCTATCCAATCTCTAGCATACTGTAAGGATGCACATATGCCCCCTTTGCTAGCTGCATAGAATTAACTGAAGTACTTCTTTCACCTTACCATCATATCTTCAAGTGATACCTCCAAGCTTTTGGATTGTCATTCATGGCTCTATGTCACTTAAGACGGCTTCTTGTCAAGCATCATGTCCTTTGCATTCAAAACCATGCTTAGAACCATTTTCTTCTTCATGGTTCCTTATTGATTTCTCTTTAGAAGTCACTTCACTTTTAAATTATTCTTGACTTGATATCTCCATGCTCTTACGGAAATACCTTCACACCTTTGGAGTGCATCAACAATCCTCTACTATTCTAGATTTCCTTCCTGGAGTGTTGACATGCATTCATATTAGCTCGATATCTATCTCATGATTTCTTCTTCCATTATCTTAGGATGTTGATAGACTTGACTCCATCCAGGAGTTTTTCCTTGTCTATTTTGCATACTTGACACCACATATTATGCTGATATTAACTTTCAGCATTCCCCTATTACTTGGATCCCTCTCATCTAATTCCTTCATGACCCAATTATATTTCCAGACATGTTCTTTGAGTAACCTTGGATAGTTAACACCAACTTCTTTCTTGAAGCAATTTGGTTTAGCCTTTCCATGACTGATCATATCAGAACTGGTATTATCTTGATGAATTATTATTTTCTCCTGACACCATCTGAATTTTAAACCTAACTGGAAAAATCAACTTCTGTCATGCCATATTTGATGACCTTCATGCCATGCTTCCACTGCGCACTTTGTTATCAATAATGGAGGTGCTACCTCCAATCCGCAGGACTGATCTTTGGAGATGTCACATCTTGTCTCCAAACACTTTCATATTCCATAAAACCTTCCTTATTCCCATGCTTTCCATATCCATATGAACTTATGGTTCATGCATTATCATGTATCGCAGATGGCTTTCTCCACCTGGAATCTTCTTTCCGAGATCTTTCTAATGACTGCTTCCTTGATCAATTATGATCTTTGAGCTGAAAGCTAAGATCCTTTAAAACTTGTGCTCTTCTCTGATGCATTCCTTGTGCAGTTGATCTCTTTTCTCTGAGCTAATCCTTATCTGATTTAGTTGTTGTTTAGCTCTGCAAAAACAATCTGTAGTTAATCGAAATTGTCAGGACATCAGTCCTTAATAATTTCCACAGTATTCCTAAATCAATTTGATTCAAGGAAAGCTTTCAGATTTCATTCTATGGTTCTCGATCAATCAAGAATCCTCACAGATCTTTTCTGTCTAAGCTCTGCACTGCTCTGCAATAATTTTCTGGCACTAGCCCCTTTCTCTCAGCCCCCAACCCATGTGTTCAAGGATAATTTCGTGAGTGCGGACACAGACCAATCTCCCCAGATCCACCTGGATCTGGAACAAACTGTGACAGAATACTACTCTTTCCCTAGTTCTAAAGTATTGAATGGACAAGAGAAGAAGGATGATGTACTTACTTTATGAAAGCTCTCCTTATCTCTGTTGCTCCTCGCTCTGCTACGATGCTCTTGCGTCGTCCAATCACAACAACACAAACCAATCACA
>SNQJ01S0023166.1:7329-25127 GCA_010110895.2 Picea sitchensis | reverse complement strand
AGTAAAGATATCTTCAATATAATCACAGAGAAATCACGGCTCCTCAATTTTCTGAAAAAATAGCTATTCACCAGGACTAGCTTATCTAGAAGCTAACACCTGCTTATGTTAAAATCTTTAACCTGTCAATGAAGTAGAAAACCTCGCTAAATTCTAAATTTTCAGACAGGAGGACCGAACAACCTAATACTTCGAATCTGCAAGAACTAATACGGTTTCCTCTCTCATAAATCTCAAGAATTACACCAATTCCAAAGCCCAATGCCAAAGATATCTACAAATATATTCACATAGAAATCACGACTTCTCAATTTCTCAAAAATTAGATATTCATGAGGACTAACTTATTTAGACACTATCAACTGCTTATGTTAAACATTTTTAACCTTTCAAAGAAATAGAAAACCTAGCTACAATCCAAAATTTTCATAAACAATTACACCAATTCCAGAGCCTGATGCCAAATTTTCATATTCAAGATAACCAGAGCATACAAATCTAGAGTCTCGAAGCTTTCTTTAGAGACAAATGCGCTTAATTTATCATCTGAAGCAACACCTGCTTCAACAAGTCCGGCATAGATCTTTTTCTTTTTGTTGGGAACTTCATCGGAGCCACCCTAGTTCTCATCGATGCCAAGGGGAGGCGAACGTTCCCCTACAGTCGACATAGAATTAACTAGCTTCTTCAAGTATTTCTAAGTTAAGAACTTATCCCGCCGTGTTAGACAAGAACTTATCCCGCTATGTTGGAAACATTTCCTTGATCTAACTCTTCAAACTTTTTCCAAACTTCATGATCCCAGTGCCAAAACGCTCTCCTCGCAAAAGAAATATACCACGCAAAAATACCGTAGGCCTCACGGCCTGAGAAATGCTTCCATTTGGCCAGAAGAAGCGATTTCCGCCTAAGGAACCAGAATACCAAATAAAATAGCTGTCAAGAGTCTAGAAACGAAGATTTAAAGTTGACCTACACTAAACTCATCGTCAAAAGCCCAATCAAGAGCAAGAAGTTGTAAGGTCCCGGGTTCGAATTGTCATAAGGTGTCGAAACCCCAAAACCGGTGGAATTTCGGCAGAGCAAAAGAGATGTAGCTGAATGGGCTCAGAGGAAATAATTAACTATTCATTGTAATAGAAACCATCAAAGTAAAATTTCAAGCAACTTGTATTTGAGACAATGAACTATCCGAGATCTGTCTGTCAGAGTCCTCAACTATTGACTGTAATAAAAAACCATCGAACTAAAATTTCAACAACTTGAAACAAAGAACTATCCAGATATCTGTCTGTCAGAGCCCCCAAAGTCCATTAATGTCCCGCCGGCCATAGTGACTGGAAGAAGCAAGAGGACTCTGTAGAAAGTTCTCGTCATTCAGTGGCCACCCGAATAGGCTTATTAGGCATTAATCGTCCGCACCCGCAGAATCCATTTCTTAAGAACAAAGATATAACAACAACACCTAATGGATTTGAAATCCATTAATGTCCCGCCGAGGACAGTGATTAGCAGAAGCAAGAAGACTGTGTAGAAAGGTCTTGTCATTCAGTGGCCACCTGAACAAGCTCGTTAAGGAATCCATTTAGTAAGAACGAGATATAACAGGACGAAATCAATTTAGTAATTAAGTTTAAACTTAGAAATATGTGAAGCTAGAAATAAGACCTTCAATTTATTTTTAATTATTAGGTTAAAAAAAATTATTATGTTAAGACCTTCAATTTATAATTAAAAATAAATAAAAATTAATTATATAAAAAAAATATTTATTTTTATTTATTATGTTAAACATAAGATTTGAATCAAAATATTTAAGTCAACTCAAAAGGAATGTGAAAGTCAACCCTGGAGGGATTGCTATAATTTTTAGAGACTAATAATGGAAGTAGTCTAAAAGTTCTATTTTTTTGGAAGTTTTTGGTGGATTTTTTCAGTTCTATTTTGTTTGAAATTTGGTGAGGAATGGTTAGATCTGCAGATTTGAGTGACTAAGTTTGTATAATTCAAGTGCCCCAAAAGTTTTTCAGCGTACTGAATCCATCTATACTTTCAAAAATACAATTTAAATAACAAAAAATAAAAAATAGAAATTTTATCCAAATTTACATAACCAAATTCAAATAAAAAAAAAAACAAAAAATAAAATGTTTAACCAACACCTTATAATGTGTCACCATCTTAAATAAAAGTCTTTGCCTAATTGTACGCCCTGCGTCTACATTTAAATAAAAGTCGTTATCTTTAATAACAAAAAAATAAAGATTTTATCTACATTTACATAAAACGTTTATTCAGCACCCTTATAATGTGTCACCATTTTAAATAAAAGTCGTTGCCCAATTGTACGCCCTGCCTCCCTGTCATTAAACTGATTTGAGTTTACTAAATTTAAGAAAGAACACAAGGTGATGGAAACATAAGTGTCGCACCATTTGTCTTGATTTGAAGTTGATTAGATTTAGAAAAAGAACGACATAATTGTGGCACCATTTGTCTTGATTAGAACTGACTAAATTTAGAAAAAAACAACATAATTCTCGTACCATTTGTCTCTTCCTCTTTGATGACGTGGCCATTCATAATACGCGTTCGATGACGGTTTAGAGAAGATTCCGCAGCGTGGCCAGCCTCTGGAGGTGACTGTGGATGATACTTATAGGTCTATTTTACCCTACGTAAAAAAAAATGTTAATAAATGTCCTCTACGTTTTCCTTTAATGTTAATGTTTATTTTCCTTTTCCTTACTGTAATTCCTATTATCGTCACTCCCCGCCCATAGAGAATACGGAGGAGATATATGGAAATGAATGTAGATGGGAACTTTATCGAGACACCGTTGAACGGGTCTCTCGCTCTGCATTTAGTCAGATGCATATTGTGTTTAGGTGGGTAAGATAAAGATTTTACGAAATGATGATATTTGTAGATTTGAATGATTAATTTTGTGTAATTAGAGTATTTTGGAAGTTTTAAATAGATTTTGAATAAAACTAGTAATTCGATTTCAATAAAAAAAACATTTAGTAAAACAATTAGCCAATACCTATATATAATGATAATTAGCCAATTCTATATATGATGATTGAAGTGTAGGAATAATTGAAACCCAAGAATAGAAGAATGACATAAAGAGAAAAAACTTTACAAATCATCATGTGCATTATCCACAACACCTTTCAGAATAGGAGTTGGTATTCTATCTTCTGCTAGGAGTTTATGTAGTTAGGTGGTATGGTTAATTAGTGAAAATATAGTTCAAGGGAATTTGATTGACATGTATTTTATACTTTAAGAATCTCTAGACAAATTTGTGATGTGAGTTTTGTGGAGCACTCGAAGTACTTTTAGCTCGCATCTTTCATTTTTCCAAACTTAATCTTTGATGAAGATTGATGTGTAGTAAAAATTTGTCTGAACTCTTTTTTTAAAGAGTGAACATGCAATGAATGGCAAATAAAGTTTAATGGAATGAGGTGGCAACAATATTAAAGTTGTTTGTGGGTTTTGTGTCACATTTTATGTGCGAGCATGTTTCATCCAACTCACCTTGGACTTCTTGACACCTTGAAAGTAAAGTTGCCAAATTCAGTGGAATGGGACCATTTATTATGGAAATTTGAAATTTTGGTTCCTCTTATTGGTTGCTAGGTTTGATTTGGTTCAATGGATCAATGTAATTTTGAAATCCATTCTCACAATGATTACTAAACTATAACCATATTACATCTAATTTAATTTTTTTATTTTTTATTTTTATCTTGGGACTTTTAGGTTATGGGTTTCTATTATGCCACTTTGATGATGGTTAGTTGGACTTGTGGAAAGTACTCTATGTTGGGTTAATCTTAATTTGGTCATATAATAGTTAGGATAACCTTGATTTTGTCAATGATGGGTTTATCATTGGTGGTTTATAGTTCTATGGTATTGGGAAACCTATGGTATTTTTTCATGGTATTAGCATGTGATGAAGCCTATATAAAGATTGAAGAGCTCCATTGTAAAACGATTTAAGAGGTCTCACTCTCTCTTGGGTTAATCTTAACTTGGTTATAGAGTAGTTAAGATTACCTTGAATTTGTCAATAATGGGTTTACGATTGACAATTTATAGGCCTATGGTATTGGGCAACCTATAGTATTTTCACATAGTATTGACATGTGAGGAAACCTATATAAAGCTTGAAGCACTCCATTGAAAAGTTTCTAGGGTAAATATTAGCTCTATGTCCTTGTTTGTGTTTCTTGTGCTATCTCATTATGATTTCTCTCTCTTAGTTTTATCATTTGGTATTAGAGTCTAATAGACTCGCTAGCGAGAGTGGCATGAGTGTTTCTTCGATGGTGGATCAAGGTTTGGTAGACTTGGACACTCTCATGAGAGTGGTTTGGTATTAGGACCCATCAAGGGAGAAAATATGTCAGTGCTGGCAAGTGGAGCATTGGAATCTAAGCATACAGAAGCCAAGTGAATGGAAGCATATGGAGGTGCGAATGGAATCATATGGAGGTGGAATGGAATGGAGAATAAGTTTGTAAATGGTCATAAGGTTATAAGACCTTTTATAGGCATGTGTGTCCCTGGTTTGATAAATTACTGATGTAAAGTCTAGACTTAGACCTAAGTGACAGGGGGCATGTTGTTATTGAGAAATGTGAGAGTAGATATTATTATGGCATGAAGAATCACCCAAAGAAGCATTGCACAACACCCCCCCAAAATGTTGAACTGAGTGGAAAAGATGATGGGAATGGATGTCACAATTGATGACTAAAGTATGGAGTACGAGCTAAAGGCGGAAAAGATGCAAAACAACCTAATAAAGAAACACTCCAAAGTGACGAGCTCCAAGACACTATGAAACAAGGTAGTGCATGGAGACAAATGCATGGTTACACTCCTAAAACTATCTACACAAGTGGCACAGAATCCACTACTCAAAGGTGCAGAATGAGAGGTACCATAAATAGCCATCATAGAAAACAATCCTCGTTATGGGTCTCGACAACAAGGCCTGATAAGGTACCCATGTACAAACTCTATTAAACAAGAAAATGAGAAAAAATCATAGGAGAAAACTCCTCTCCAAAAGAGAGTCAGTCTCCAATGCACATTTAAAGTTGCTAAGGCAATGAGAGATGAATGCACACCCACAAAATAAATCGATCTTATAGAATTTGTTCTCGTCACAAAAAAATTGATGAGGCACTCATTTACAATTGAGAAAACATCATATGTTGAGTGTCCCTATGCACACCAATCCATCTCACTGGAATGCATGGATCACTAGTCGTTGCAATTGTCAATTCAATATAGGAATTAGTGTTGTTTGAAGACACTTGATCTCGATCAAACATGGTGAGTAAAAAATCACCCGAGGAAGCATTGCACAACATCCCTCCACAATGCAGTTGATTTGAGTGGACAAGATGATGGCAATGGATGTCACAACTAATGAATAAAGTATGGAGTACAAGCTAATGGAACCAAAGATGCAAAACAACCTAAGCAAGAACAACTCCAAAGTGGTGAGCTCCAAGACACTATGAAACAAGGAAGTACATGGAGACAAATGTCTGGGTACACTCCTAAAACCATCTGTACGAGTGGCACAAAATCCACTACTCAAAGGAGTAGAACGAGAGGTACCATAAATAGCCATCATGGACAACAATCCTCGGTATGGGTTCAGGAAAACAAGGCCATGTTAAGTACCCATTTACAATTGAGGAATCAATGCTCTTAATTTATCCAGATCAGGAGAAAAATCAAGAATCTCGCAAAAGACATTAAATGTAGCATGCAACCAACCATTGGGAAGAGAGTGGAATTCCCTTCTCAATGCCAAGATTATGCCAAACCTCCAAAAAAAACAAAAAAAACACAAACACATTTATATAAAAGTAAAGTTTGTTTAATTGACCAAACCTAGAATAACAATTGGATTTGAATCTAAGCTCCTCCTTTGACCATGAGAATGCAATGAGAAGCCAATCCTTGACAACATCAATGTGGAAAGGGTTTGTAGGATCTACTACATAGCATCTAGAAATGCTTCAACAAAACCATCGTTATCAAAAATCTCTAGTATGCATGTAACCATGTGAGCACAAACAACTCGAACTCCAGCAAAAAGAATGCACCCAGAAGTCAACGCTTTCCCGAAAAAACTTGTAATCCGTGTCCAGAGAAAAGAGATCTGATGCTGATATTTACAGGAAAATCATTTCATGGCCAAAGAACTTCAAGGCAAGTTATTTGTCAGCAAATTTGAACAAGATGTACCTGCAATCCCTTGCACTGACTATGCGAAATACGCCAAAAGAAAGCTCAAAAGATAGCGAATAAAAAAAAATAACGTACTAAGACCGATTTATGTAGCTTTTGAATGACTCCTAGTCATGGTAGTTGTTTCAGTGATGTCAAAAAACACAGAGATGTGGTAAAACCCAAGAATGGGGAGAAATCAATGTGAAGTATAGAGCCTTAATATTTCTACTGCACACAATGGTTTTGATAAATCCTCTAATGAGTCCCACGATCTTCCTCTACTATGCAATCTCAACAAATAAAATTACATAATTATGGCTTAAGTTTCATCTCGGCCTGCAATGTTAGCAATAGAAATTTTGCCCAGGGAATTAAAAGTGGGATCGAGAAATCCTCCTCAACAAGACTTGTCGTCGCATCCATGAATGAGCTCTTCAGAATGGCTCAAGTGGAACACCATTTCTAGATCTCAACTCCACACCAATCTAGGAAGCATCTAGTTGGAATGAATCTCTCACATCCAATTAGTTCCAACAACTTCCTAAAGACCAGGAACATACTCTTTATGTGAGCCTAACAAACACACCAACAATTGTATTCCTGAATACCTAATTAATAAACTTTGAGGGGGTAGGTGGTTATCCCAAATCAAGTTTAAAGGGGGAATGTTGACTTGATCTTTACTTGGATATAAAGTAGTTAACATAACCTTGATTTTGTCAATGATGAGTTTACCATTGGTGGTTTACATGTATTTGCCCATAGTATTAATATGTGATGAAGCCTATTTAAAGGCTTGAAGAACTTCATTGTAAAATGATTTAAGAGGCTTGGTGTTTGGTCAAAACCAAGAAAATAATAGATATCTATTTGGGTGTTTGTTTTTATGATGTAAGAGTTTCCAAAGTAAATATTGACTCTATGTGCTTGGTTGTGTTTCTTGTACTATCTCCTTGTTATATTTTACTCTCTTAGTTTTAACACTCTAAACTAATCAAATTGACAATAATTCAAGGGTAAAGATATGTTTCACATATGCAATGACATCTAGTGACAAAACATGTTTGCTCAATTTTACATTTTGTTAGTAGATTTAGATGTTTGCCAATATGGCTTTCAATGTGATTTTCAAACAAATTTGATTTATTAGCAAATTTTTTTTAATAAATATTATAATTTAAAATATTATAAATGAAAATAATGCAATTTGTTGTGTTCCATTTTTTCTTTTTTAATTTATGAAAGTTTCTGTCTTCAAATTATTGGAATCTGAATTAGAACTTGAACTTGGTAACTATGTTGAAACACGGGCAAGTGATCAACAATGTGCAGCTTGACGAATAGATCCTCTACCAAGGAATTCCACCTCATGGTCTTACATAGGTTTCGACCAATAATGGAGAGAGGTGACTTTTGAATACGCAAATGGAATTTTAAATTAGTTAATAAACACATCAATAGCTAAGCCATCTAACCGATGTCTTTGATTAAATCATTTAGAGGGATTTGGAGGAGAAGTGTGTGGATTCAATTCGAAGAGCTAAGGTTCTCTGCGATTTGGAAGAAACAAGTGAAATAAATATAGAGAAGGGACACTATGTATATTGGAGTTTGCTTATTCTTTTACATGTAGGCTTAGCAGTGGCATTTCATATATCAAAACATGGGATAGAATGGTGTCAAAATTAAAACACAGTGATAAAGAGAATATTAAAACATGGGATAGAATGGTGTCAAAATAAAAGTTACATTTTTATTTTGTTGAGAAGATTGGGAAACCTTAAACAATTGAAGATGAATCAAAAAAAGTTTACACAAAAGTTTGCATGCTTTTTTTTAAGGTCTACACAAAATGAGGAGAGTCCAAAATCAATTACAATGTATGTGAATAGTTTGAATTATCCCATTCAAGATGCATTAATGTTCTTAATTTTCGTATAGTTGTAGAAGTTTACTAGGTAGCTTTATGATTGAGGAGACGTTGGTTAGAAAATAATAGACCTACCAGGAGAAGAGAGGTCACGGGAGTAGAAGAGTGTAGATGAAATAGAATAAATTAGAAGTTGCAAAAAGTTTCATCAGAATGGACCAACCAAGAAATTTGAAGCAAAGAAAGTTAGAAGGTCTACCATAGGTGATTTCTCTCTCTTAGTTTTATCATTTGGTATCAAAGTCTAATAGACTTGCTAGTGAGAGTGGCCTGAGTGTTTCTTTGATGGTGGATCAAAGTTTGGTAGACTTGGACTCTCTCATGAGAGTGGTTTGGTATTAGGACCCATCAAGGGAGAAAATATGTCAGTGTTGGCAAGAGGAGCATTGAAATCTAAGCATACATAGGCTAAGTGAATGGAAGAATATGGAGGTGTGAATGGAATCATATGGAGGTGCAATGGAATGTAGAATAAGTTTGTAAATGGTCATAAGGTTATAAGACATTTTATAGGCATGTGTGCCCCTGGTTTGATAAATCACCGATATAAAATCTAGACTTAGACCTAAGTGATAGGGGGCATGATGTTATTGAGAAATGTGAGAGTAGATATTATTATGGCATGAAGAATCACCCAAAGAATCATTGCACAACACCCCCTGAAAAATGTTGAAGTGAGTGGAAAAGATGATGACAATGGATGTCACAATTGATGAGTAAAGTATGGACTACGAGCTAAAGGCGACAAAGATGCAAAACAACCTAAGCAAGAAACACTCCAAAGTGACGAGCTCCAATACACTGTGAAACAAGGCAGTTTATGGAGGCAAATGCCTGGTTACACTCCTAAAACTATCTACTGATCCAGGTGGATATTGGTGGCCAGCCACTTATTCCAACTGGCTCCTCTTGACAGTTTTTAGTTCAACACATTCTTCTGCACTTATTTGTAATTGTGGGTTCTACACTTTTGGGGTTGTATGAAGCCCTACACAGCTTCCAAGTGGATATTGGTGGGCACTCACCTAATCCAACTGGATTATTTTGGAAGTTTTCATGTCAATACATCTTTATGTACTTCCAAGGTTGTTTTAGCGCCTTAAACTATGTTTTTTTAGCTTGCCACATTCAAATTATAGACGAAGTCAGAGTTTGATGGAATAATGTGTATTTCTTGAAAATACCTTTCCAACGAGCTATCACGCGCCTAAAACGGAGGTCGTATGCAAAAGTTACAACCTTGGGAAGTTGAGGTACCAACTTACCCATTGGGGCCCACATAAATTTTGGCATTTCATCTCCTAGGGTTAGGTTTTTGGATGTCTATGGTTTTGGCATTCATGAGTAATGTTAAAAAGGTATTTGGAGCATCATTTTAATCATTCTTCTCAGACGGATGCGTGTAACAGCCACATCTCTTCTCAGAGATAGCTACCACCATTCAAGCAAGTTGTTTTCAATTTTGCAGTTTTACAATTTCAGGCTATTTTATTTATTCAATAGAAGTTATTGTTCACTGGATATATGTTGTTGTTCTCTATAGGGAAAATGGTGTGAATACCATAAAATCCCTTGGCACAACACCGAAGAATGTCTCTCCAAGCAGTCACTAGTGGCTGAGCTTAAAGCTTCTGAGTCAAAGGCAGATTCTGACTCTGAATCAAATCCAAAAGGAGGGAAGTGGATTATCGATGTTGAACCCAGTGCCACTGTTGCTACCACCAAAGTCCATCCAAGTGAACAAGAAGAACCAGAGGAAGGGGAATGCTTCTTCCACTCACAGATGTGGTTCAAGGGAACTATGCTTCATTTCATTGTCGATAGTGGTAGTCAGAAGAACTTGATCTCAGCAGAGGTTGTCATGCGGCTAGACCTATTGATGACACCACACCCACATCCCTACACCATTGGTTGGCTTCGCCAAGGAAGAGATCTTTGCGTCAGCCAACAGTTCCATATGCCCTACAGAATCAAGCCTTTCAAAGACGAGGTATTGTGTGATATTGCTCCCCTTGAAGTTTGTGATGTTCTTTTGGGACAACCATATTTGTGGAAGCTACATGATGTGTATGAGTCTAGACCCCGCAGTGTTATTATTACTTTGGGTAGACAATTGTACAGGATACCAGAGGTAGCATCGCCTACCGCTATTTCTTTAATCTCTGTTAAACAATGTAGTAAGGTCTTTTCACAAACCGGGAAGTTAATATTTTTTGTGATCCATGCTCATAGTAAGTAGAAGGTCACCACCACATCTATGGCCTCTACACAGAGCCTCTCTTTGCAGTAGAAGCAAGTGGATGTGATCATGAAAGAGTACAAAGATATCTTCTTCTCACCCACCAGGTACCGACGCACTATCAATTCAAGCATCCAATTGATCTAACCCCTGGTGCACCTCTGCCTAATGGACCAGTCTATCATTGTTCGTTGATGGAAAATGACGAGATCAAGCGTCGAATCCAAGAACTACTTCAAAAGGGGAACATCATACCTATATCCTCCCCTTGCGGAAGCCCGATTGTACTGGTGCAGAAGAAAGACAGGACCTGGAGACTCTACATTGATTTCATAGCATTAAACAAAATCAGAGTTAGGAACCAGTACCCAATTCCCAGAATTGATGACCTTCTTGACCAACTCAATGGGGAAAAGTTCTTCAGCGAGATTGACCTAAAGTCTGGCTACCACCAGGTTCCCATCGAACCAACTGATGTATGGAAGACAACTTTCAAATCTAAAGAAGGTCTCTTTGAATGGTTAGTCATGCCCTTTCGCTTAACAGATGCTCCAGCCACTTTCATGAGGTTGTTGGATGATGTATTGTGACCCTTAACCAACTATTTTGTGGTGGTATATTTGGATGACATCCTCATCTTCAAAAGAACTTGGGAAGAACACATGTAGCATATTCAACAGGTTTTGAGCACTCGGCGGCAGCACAAGCTATATTCCAACTTGGAAAAATGCTCCTTTGGCATGAACAGGGTCCAATACTTGGGCTACATTGTTGATGAGAATGGGGTACATGTTGATCCAGCTAAGATCCAAGTCATCTATGACTGGCCATCCCCGACCACACTAACCAAGCTTCGGAGCTTCTTGGCACTTGCCAACTTCTACCGATGGTTCGTGTTGGGATTCTCCCATATTGCATGGGCCCTCAGCCAAGTAACCAAGGGAGGTGGCAGGGAAAATTTCACGTCGGGGAAGGAGAAATAACGAGCATTTGATGATCTGAAGCATTTCTTGTTCTCAGCTCCAATACTCTCCTTACCTGATCTGCAACAAACATTCAATATTGAGACTGATGCATCTGACTATGTTGTAGGCATAGTTCTCACTCAGCACGATCATTTGGTATCATACCATAGTGAGACACTCTTAAATATTGTCTGGAAATACCCCACCTATGACAAGGAAATGTATTCCATTGTACAACGCCTATCGCCAATGGAAACATTACATTCTGGAAAAGGAGACAATCATCCACACTGATCACAAGCCTTTGCAGCACATACAGACATAGACGAAGTTGCAAAATGACCACCATCAGAAGTGGTCCACCTACCTGCAGCAGTTCCATATCAACTTCAAGTATAAGACAGGGAGCACAAATCGTGTTACTGACTGCCTCAGTTGACTTCTTATGGCTGCACTCACCACCATGCTCCATTCCTATGGGCATGAGACATCTGAGTGGCCCCAACTTTACTTGCAAGATCTAGACTTCGCCACCACCTATCAACTCTTGGGTACAGGTGTGGATGTCACTGATTTTCACATTTAGGATGAACTTTTATGCCATCTGGGCCATCTCTGTGTTCCCACAAGTGAGCATGCAAAGTTGATTTAGGAGGCTCACTACAGCCTGATGGCGAAACATTTTGGCATGGAGAAAATTGTGGTCGTTCTACAGAAACTTTTTTATTGGCCAAAACTTCGAAAAGACGTTAGCAAGTATATCATATCTTGCACTACCTGTTCCATTGCCAAGTTATCCATCAAGAAGCAAGGCTTATACACCCCTCTTCCTACTCCCGATAGGCCTTTGGAATCCATCTCAATGGATTACATTTTTGGCCTTTCGTCCACCAAGCACGAAAATCATTGTGTACTTGTGGTAGTTGATCAATTTTCAAAGATGGCCATTATGACAGCCTGCAAGAAGAGAATCACAATGGTAGATACTACCAAGCTCTTCTTTGAATGGGTGTGGGTCCATTTTGGGATACCATAGACCATCACCTCGGATCAGAATAACAGGTTCCTCAGCACATTTTGGTCGAGTCTCTAGTCACTATTGGACACCAAGCTCACTAAATACACTACTTTCCACCCCTAAACTGATGGCCAAACAAAGGTCATCAATCAGATGATTGTGCACATTTTGCGCATGTACAACTCTAAGCATCTGTGTACATGGGATGATAGTCTTCCCTATGTTCAACACAACTACAACAGGGCTCTCCATAGCTCCACCAACCATAGCCCATTTCAGGTGGGGTTGGGATTCCAACCCTTGGGTCCCATTGATGTTGCACTACCTCTTTCAACCACACAGGGATAATCTTCCCATGTTTAGTCTGAGGTCGACAAAGCCACCAAATTCATTGAGAAGATTCAACACATCTGCCAACAGGTCCATGAGATTTTTCAGAAAGTCAATGCTCAGTACAAGCAGCGCCATGATCAACGCAGGGTACCGCACCAGTTGCAGGTGGAAGATAAGGTCTGGTTACATTTGTAGAAAGAGCGCCTTATAGGGACCCATCGAAATCTCTTCCCACTTCTCTATGGGCCCTACATTATCACCAAGGTTGTGGGTAGCAATGCTTTTGAGCTCAACACTCCACCCTTCCTTTCCTTGCACCCATTGTTCAATGTGGATCTCCTTCATCCATATTTTCCACCATTATTGGACACCTCAGAGATCGAAGAACAGTTGACACCAACAGAACTCAACCATGAATGCATGGAACATGCATCCATTGATCAGATAGTGGACACACAGGTCAAGGGCACTCGCCAACATAAGATCCAACTTTATCGGGTTGTCAACGTAGGACAAGTCCTACACCAAGGCAAGTGGCTCACCCGGGGTCAAATTCAGTAGAAGTTTCCTCACCTGATGGGGGGACTCAATGCAATGGAGACTATTGCTTCCTAAGGGGTGAGGATTGATCCAGGTGGATATTGGTGGCCACCCACCTATTACAACTGGCTCCTCTTGACAGTTTTTAGTTCATCACATTCTTTTGTACTTCTTTGTAATTGTGGGTTCTACACTCTCGGGGCTATCTGAAGCCCTACATAGCTTCCAGGTGGATATTGGTGGCCACTCACCTAATCCAACTGGCTTATTTTGGAATTTTTCATGTCAGTACATCTTTATGTACTTCCAGGGCCATTTTGGGGCCTTAAACAATGTTTTTTTGGCTTGTCACAATCAAATTATAGACGGATTCATAGTTTGATGACATAATGTGTAGTTCTCGAAAAGACCTTTCCAATGAGCTATTAAGCGCCTAAAACGGAGGTCGTATGCAAAAGTCACGACCCCGGGAAGTTGAGGTACCAACTTACCCATCGGGGCCCACATAACTTTTGGCGTTTCATCTCCTAGGGTTAGATTTTTAGATGTCTAGGGTTTTGGCATTCATGAGTAATGTTAAAAAGGCCTCTGGAGCCTCATTGTAATCATTATGCTCAGACGAATGTGTGTAGTAGCCACATCTCTCCTTAGATATAACTACCACCATTCGAGCAAGTTGTTTTCAGTTCTACAGTTTTACAGTTTCAGCCTATTTTATTTATTCAATAGAAGTTATTGTTCATTGGATATCTGTTGTTGTTCTCTATATCTTTGTGTTAATGTATTCAATCTGTTAATCATTTCATTCTGCTCATAAATCTGTATCATCTACACAAGTGGCACAAAATCCACTACTCAAAGGTGTAGAACAAGAGGTACCATAAATAGCCATCATGCAAAACAATCCTCATTATGGGTCCCGACAATAAGGCCTGATAAGGTACCCATGTACAAACTCTCATAAACGACAAAAGGAGAAAAAATCATAGGAGAAAACTCCTCTTCAAAAGACAGTTAATCTCCAATTGAAATTTGAAGCTGCTAAGGAAATGAGAGATGAATGCACACCCCTAAAATAAATTGATCGTCTAGAATTTGGTCTCAGCACAAAAAAAATTGATGAGGTACTCATTTTCAATCAAGAAAACATCATATTTTGAATTTCCCTATGAACGCCAATCCATCTAACTAGAGTG
Organism: Picea sitchensis; assembly: GCA_010110895.2. Taxonomy (NCBI): domain Eukaryota; kingdom Viridiplantae; phylum Streptophyta; class Pinopsida; order Pinales; family Pinaceae; genus Picea; species Picea sitchensis. The sequence continues at coordinate 10,632 of SNQJ01S0023166.1, read as the reverse complement.
CATGGATCACTAGTTGCTACAACTGTCAATTCAATATCGAAATTAGTATTGTGTGAAGATGCTTGATCTCGATCAAACATGGCGAGTAAAAAATCACCCGAGGAAGCATTGCACAACATCCCCCCACAATGTAGGGAAACTCAGTGGAAAAGATGATGGCAATGGATGTCACAACTGATGACTAAAGTATGGAGTAAAAGCTAAAGGAAGAAAAGATGCAAAATAACCTAAGCAAGAAAAACTCCAGAGTGGCGAGCTCCAAGACACTGTGAAACAAGGAAGTACATGGAGACAAATGCCTGGTTACACTCCTAAAACCATCTGCACAAGTGGCACAAAATCCACTACTCAAAGGTGCAGAATGAGAGGTACCATAAACAACCATCATGGATAACAATCCTCGATATGGGTTTAGGAAAACAAGGCCATGTTAAGTACCCATTTACAATTGAGGAATCAATGCTCTTAATTTATCCAGCTCAGGAGAAACAACAAGAATATCACAAAATAAATTAAATGTAGCATGCAACCAACTATTGGGAAGAGAGTGGAATTTCCTTCTCAATGCCAATATTACGCCAAACCTCCAAACAAAATACACAAACTCATTTATATACAAGTAAAGTTTGTTTAATTGACCAAACCCACAATAACAATTGGATTTGAATCCAAGCTCCTCCTTTGACCATGAGAATGCAATGAGAAGCCAATCCTTGACAACATCAATGTGGAAAGGGTTTGTAGGATCTACTGCATAGCATCTAGAAATACTTCAACAAAACCCTCACCAAAAATATCTAATATGCATGTAACCAGGTGAGCACAAACAAATCGAACTCTGGCAAAAAGAATGCACCCATAAGTCAACGCTTTCCCAAAAAAACTTGTAATCCACGTCTAAAGAAAAGAGATCTGAAGCCGATATTTACAGGAAAATAATTTCATGACCAAAGAACTTCAAGGAAAGCTATTTGTCGGTGAATTTGAACAAGATGTATCTTCAATCCATTGCACTGACTATGAAAAATACGCTAAAAGAAATCTTGAAAGATAGCGAATCCAAAAAATAATGTACTAAGACCAAGTTATATAGCTTTTGAGTGAATCCTAGTCGTGGTAGTTATTTCAGTGATGTCAAAAAACCCGTAGATGTGGTAAAACCCAAGAATTGGCAGAAATCAATGTGAAGTAGAGAGTTGTAATCTTTCTAGTACACATAATGGTTTTGATGCATCCTCTAATGAGTCCCACAATCTCCCTCTACTATGCAATCTCGACAACTAGCATTACATAATTATGGCTTAAGTTTTAGCTCGACCTGCAATGTCAACAATAGAAAGTCTACTCAGGGAATTAAATGTGGGGTCGTGAAATCCTCCTCAACAAGACTTGTTGTTGCATCCATGAATGAGCTCTTTAGAATGGCTCAAATGGAATGTCATTTCTAGATCTCAACGTCACACCAATCTAGGAAGCATCTATTTGGAGTGAATCTCTCACAACCAATTAGTTCCAACAACTTCCTAAAGACTAGGAACATGCTCTCTATGTGAGCTTAACAAACACACCAACAATTGTATTCCCCAATACCTAATTAATAAACTTTGTGTGGGTAGGTGGTTATTCCAAATCAAGTTTAAAGGGGGAATTTTGACTTGATCTTGACTTGGATATAAAGTAGTTAACATAACCTTGATTTTATCAATGATGAGTTTACCATTGGTGGTTTACATGTATTTTCCCATAGTATTAGTATGTGATGAAGCCTATTTAAAGGCTTGAAGAACTCCATTGTAAAATGATTTAAGAGGCTTGGTGGTCAACTTGGCCAAGAAAATAATAGATATCTATTTGGATGTTGGTTTTCTGATGTAAGAGTTTCCAAGGTAAATATTGACTCTATGTGCTTGGTTGTGTTTCGTGTACTATCTCCTTGTGATACTTTGTTCTCTTAGTTTTAACACTCTAAACTAATTAAATTGACAGTGATTCAAGGGTATAGATATGTTTCACATATGAAATGGCATCTAGTGACGGAACACATTATTCAATTTTACATTTTCTTAGTAGATTTAGATGTATTCCAATATGGCTTTCAATATGATTTTCAAACAAATTTGATTTATTAGTAGAAAAATTTAATAAATATTATAATTTAAAACATTATAAATGAAAATAATTCAATTTGTTGTGTTCCATTTTTTATTTATTTTTTAATTTATGAAATTTTTTGTCTTCAAATTTTTCGAATGTGAATTAGAACTTGAACTTGGTAACTGTGTTGATGTTAAGAAGTGGAAGAAAAACAGAACATAAACAACCAAAACATCAACAAGCAATATTAAATCGAGAACAACAATCACACAATTCACACAGTGATTTATGTGGAAGCCCAATACGGGAAAAAACCACAAGGCAATGATAATCGATAATTTTATTATTCAAGGGAGAATTATATTAGCCAACATTGACATACAACTGTTGGCACAGGGGCAGACCCAAGGTTCAACGCTACAACAACGCACCAACAAAACCCTAAATACCGGCCCTTTCGACAACACCTGAGAAGCAGATGAAGCCTCACCCAAGGTAGAGGCAGGGGTGGTTGCAGGACTCAAATGTCTGCAACCTTAGCTGGGACACAGATCTGTGATTGTACTACTTAACAAATCACTTAGCACTGTCAGTTCATCAATATGTAACTAATATCTACTCCATAGATAAAATATAACATCGCAGCATTCACCCATATCTAATGTATCTAAGCACTTAGCATAAATAAAATTGATCAGATCTAGCAGATTCAAGCACTAAGCACATTCACCTATGTCATATATAGCATTCATATACATCATTATAAGCACAAAGCATAAATAGATCCATCAAAGCACTTAGCAAATAAAACATAAGCACATCAACACATTGCACAGAGCAGAGCAACACAACATGTACGTGGTTCACCCCCACCTTGGGGCTACGTCCACTAACTCTTCTTCTTTATTATCTTTGGTCAAGCTTCTTACAGGCACAGAGCATCCAAGTCTCACTCCGCAGAGGACATGAGATCTGTGCACCTCGCTAGATCCTCCTTCCTTGAGTTATAGCACAAAGCCTTCAACAATCCGTTACAACCACGTGCACTTAGCTCTGCAAGTTTCTCACAGTATGCACAAAGCAAGTTCTGAGCACTAAGCACTCTTACAATCCCTTGATCACACAAATCGGATCTCTAGCACTTAGCACTACTTACCGACAACTACTATTACATCGCCTAGTATTCTCTCTCTCTCTCTCTCTCTCTCT
>SNQJ01S0023165.1:125296-149926 GCA_010110895.2 Picea sitchensis | reverse complement strand
TATTTTTCTCCTTTGTCACCATTAGGAGAGGAACCTGTCTAAGTGGGTTTGGGACCCTTATGTTGCTTGTAATTGTGGTGAGGATGTTTCTTCTTGGGATTCTTGGGTTTATATTTCTGATAGATGACTAAGGCTTTGTTGGAGGTATATGTAGTGTTGATCACTCCAAGTTGTACAATCTTATCTTGCTCTCTAATCAAATCATCACAAAAGTTCTCAAGAGTGGGTTTTTGATAAGCTTCCCCTAGAGCCTCTTGCATGGCATAAAATGTAGATATAAATACAAAATATGCACTACCTAACTTAGAAAGAATACGATAGATGCAACGATCTTCTTCTATCTTTATCTTACATTCTTCACATAAAATTCTAAGTGTTTTAAAATTAGATAGATAGTCTTCAATGCAACAAAAATCACTTGGACTTAAAGTCAATACTTGACTTTCTAATTGTTGTGCTCGAATAATATTGTGTTTACCAAACACACATTCAATATTTTCCCAAGCTTCTTTGGGTTTATCAATTTGTTGAAGGTGGAACCTTAAATCAAGAGAGATGGACATTATGATTAGTCCACATGCTTAGTCATTCCTATTATCCCATTTAACTTTCTTATCAGCATCAGTAGGGTTTTTTTCCTTTCCCAAGGTAATCCGGTACAAGCCTTTACTTCTTAATAAATCCTCCATATGGGATTTACATTGGAAGTAGTTGGTGTTGGTGAGAAAACGATTACTTGAAGAAGCCATATTAAATATGTATATAATATGGATTTAAAAATGGAAACTGATGATATGGATGGAAAGATCTCGAAAAATTAGGCGGTTTAAAAAAATGACACTAAAAACGGACTTCGAATGTGAAAGTTATGCCCTTTTTAAAAAAGGCATAAATGGTAACCAAAGGACCACGTGATGAAGTGACCCAATTTTATAAAAATAAGTGGGGATCACTTTTACAATGAAGCTACTTTATAAAAGAAAAGTTTCATGCAAAATAAATAACTCTAAAATATTAAAGCTAGTTATAGTGACTCACTTTTTATACTTGAAGTGAAATACACTTTACAATGGAGCATGTATTTAATAAAGAAACTTTTAACCAAATGGGATAGCAAAAAATATTGTATTGTTTAGCAAGAGGATTGGGGGTGTTTTTGATGGCCTTGGAGAGCGTGCTAAAAAAAAATCACACAAGAAAAAAATTTCACTTCTCGATGACAACAAGTGTTAGATCTCGGTCAGCTTACCCGGAAAATGCACATTTTCCTATATGTTTCTGATTTTCCGAGATTGCACAGGGCACGGGGAAAGAGAATATGCAAATCTAAAAGAGTAGAAACCTGGAAACAAACAAAATAAAACTGAAATAAAACTGAAATAATACTTTGCAAAAATATTTAAAATGGCATATTCAAGCTTTATACCTCTAGATCTAGTTGAAATAGTCATATCTTGGGAAAACAAAAACCTTTTTGAGTGAAATGAAAAGCGTTCCTAAATGAAATGAGTGCTTCAGACGCAATGGAACATTCCTCTCTGCCCAGAAATGTACAAAAATGGTATAAAATGGAGATGAGGAAACTCAAATTTACGATCTCGATCTACAACAGGAGCAGGTCTTCAAACAAGCTCTGATACCATCTTCGACAACACGGGTATTCAAAAAGAGGAAGAACACCTTTAGTAACCACTCACACAACCATATCAAATATCATCACATCGATGTTTTGACGTGGTAAAACCCCTACGGGGAAACATCCATGGCCCCAGCCAACGTGACCACTTGGAGCAGTTTATTAATGCAAAAGAAAAAGATTACAAAGAGATTTTACAAGAGAGTTTTTCACAATCGATCATCAGAAAAATGACCCTCCATTCTCTTTAAATAGAGATCATGGACCAATCAAGTGTTAATCTATGGATCAATGGTCGTTAAGATTGAAGAGAATATGAACCGTCTGATCACTCTATGTTGGGAACATATCGTGACCATCAGATTTCCTAAATACAAATGCATACTAATGCATACTAAAGAAACACACTTTGACCTAATGACACATTAGACCAAGTAGATCTTAACTAAATCCTAAGTGTCTAAATTTCCTAACATCCACCTCAAATTTTAGATACAATAGATGAACTTGTCTCGGCTAACAGGATGCTTGTACAATATTAGTCGATTCCCATTGACCAAGAAATACATCCCTTCCCCATCAATGGTCTTGATATTTACAGAACCATTGTCAAAGACATTCACAACTTCATATGGGACTAACTAGTGTGGGGTGAACTTTCCTTTAAAAAATTTAAATTTGGAATAAAAAAGGAGAGCCCAATCATGTCATGCCATTTACTTCTTTGTTGTTGGAAAAGGGTGGTCTGTTGGATGGTGTCTTGATGCATCTCGTCTAATTCATTTAGCTAATATATCCTTTGTTTTTGTGCCTATGTAAGATCCATACCTATTTGAATTTTTTTTTTGAATGTCTTCACTTGGAACTCTATTGAAAGAATGACTTGTTTTCCATACACCAATTCATATGGTGTGAATCTAGTTGTGTTCCTCCCTGTAGTCTTGTAGGCCCACAATGCGTCAGGAATTTGGTTTTCCCAATCCTCATGATTTCGTTGTATTGTCTTGGTCATAATTTCTTCAAGGACCTTACTTGTGGACTCCACTTTCCCATTGGCCTATGGATGGTAAGGGGAGGATTTCCAGTGTTTGATTTGATATTTCTCATTGATGCCTTGTACCAGCTTTGATGTGAACTGTGGTCCTTGATTTGTTACAATTTCTCTTGGTACACTAAAACAGGTAAAAATATCTTCAAATATAAAATCAACAATTGTTTGTTCAGTAGCACATAAAAGAGCTTTGGTTTCTACCCACTTGGTAACATAATCAATACAAACTAAGATATACCTTTTATTTTTCGATGCAAGAACAATCATCCCTATGAATTCTAGAGCCCATTTCTCAGAAGGCTCAATCATTACCTGGGGTTGTAAAGGAATCTTGTTGGATCGTACTGGGTGGCCCATTCATTGACAACTATCGCAAATTTGAACATATTGTTTGGAATCCTTGAAGAGGGTTAGCCAATAGTATCCAGAACGAAGAACTTTATATGTTGTTCTCTTATCAGTGAACTTCCCTCTGCATGGCTTGTCATGACAAGGTTTCAATATATCAAACATTCATCTTCATGGAAATGTCTTCTGATGATCAAGTTAGGTCATGTCTAGAAGTGGTCTCATCCTACCCAAGAATAGGAAGCATTGCGTTGGACAATCCTCTTTTTTTCACATGAAAGTTTTTGTGACAATTTCTGTGTAACCAATAGTTAGCCACATTTGTAAACTACGGGGTGTTAGATTGTTTTTTCCTCATTGTGAATTCTAGAAAGGAAACCTACTACCAAATTTTCCCTTCTAGGTCTATCTAGAATATTAATGTTAAAATCTTGCAACAACAAAATCCATATTGTCACCCTACCATTGGTTATAGGTTTTTTCATTAGGTACCTAATAAAAAAGTGATCGGTATGGATGAAGACCTCATACCCAGTGATGTAGTGTCTGAACTTATTCATTGCATGCACAACTCCTAGAAATTCCTTTATTATGAATGAACATTTTAATTCAGTTGGTGTTAAGTTATTGCTAATGAATTAAATAGAGTACAATGACTGATTTTCTTTCTATCAAAAAACAACTCCAAGATATGTGTCGAAGGAATTAGTTGAAATGTGGAATGGAAGAGACCAATTTGGCCCCCTCAATATTGGTCCTCATGTAAGTTTTTCTTTCAATACTTCGAAAGCATGTTGGCAATGATCATCCCATAACAAATCATTATCCTTGGTGATTGATTTAAATAAAGTGGTGGTTATTCTCGTAAAATGTTTTATGAATATTCTATAATAACCAACATGTCCTAAAAATCTTCTCACATTTTTTGGATATTTTAGAACTGGGAGCTTTGATATGACCTCAATCTTTGTCAGATCAACTTGAATTATGGCATTGGATATGAAATGGCCAAGAACAATACATGTGGTCTGCAATATATGACATTTAGCATCACTCAAAGAAAGGCTAGTTTCATAGCACCTTATCAAAACCTTTTCTAGATTCTCTAATGCTTCAAGAAAAGTATCACCATATGCAAAGAAATCATCCATATAAACTTCCACACAATCGTGGATCGGGTCAAAAACAAATAGCTAAAACTACTCTCTATAAAGTGGTGGGAGCATTACATAGTCTAAGGGCAATACTTTGTAAGCATATGTCCCCAATGGATATGTAAAATTTATCTTTTCCATATCCTCGTGTGCAATCTGTATCTGGTTGTAACCACTAAATCCATCCAGAAAAGAGGAATATTTTTTACCAACTAATGTATCCAAAACCCGGTAAATAAATGGAAGAGGGAAATAGTCTTTTAAAGCGGATTTGTTAAGTTCTCTATAAATGACACAAATACACCACTTACCATTATTTTTAGGTATGATGACAAGGGGTGAGACCCATTGGTTGTCCGAAATTGGGTAGATAAATTGGGCATCTAGTAATTTTGTAGTTCTTCTTTGACAATTTATTTGAAAGCAGGGGTCATCTGCATTTGTGGTTGTGTAATAGGTTGGGAATTCTATTGAATATAGATATGGTGAGTACAAGTGTTAAGATGAATTCCCTTCATATCTTTATAGTTCCATGAAAAATCATTTGTGTGTTTTTGGAACATTTTGTTTAGTTGTTCCTACTAAGAATTGTCAAGTTGAGAATTTATATGTAAAAATTTACATGGACTGATCTCAATAGGAGTTGTGCTTGATTATTTCATATCAGTGGCTATTGCAGAAATTTGTAGTGATGAGAAAGTATTCAAATCATAATTCTCTTGAATGTTTAAACTAAATATATGATTGAGAGATAAATCAGAATTTTGCAAAGGATCTAAATTGACCAAAAAACTATGAATTTGGTCTTCTTCGGTGAGTGCTTTGAATTGCATAATATGATCTATTGAAAAAATATATAGAACATTTTCTCCATAACTATTGGTGGTGTCTATCCATGGAGTGTTTTCAATTGCATTAAAGGATTTGGAAGGAGGGTACAGAGTTACATTTTACATTGAGTCTCCATGAGAAATAAGCATGTTTTGAGACCTACAGCCAATAAATGTATTTGTGATGGCCAACTATGGCCTTCCTAAGATCAGGGGATGGCCCCCTAAATGGGTTTTGGGATGTAATACCATAAACTCAACATGATACTCCCATGAGTCTAAGGAAAAAATCACATTATCTAATACACCCTCAAGCTTGATCTTGGATCGGTCTGCTAACTCTAAAATAGTGAGTGTAGGACGAAGGTTAAGTAAATGTAATTACTTTGTGGTCTGTAGAGTCATGATATTGATAGTGGAACCTAAGTCAATAAGAGTGTTTGGGATGAGAACCTCATTGATGTGTACTAAAACAATCAAGTTGTGTGGATCTTGATATTTTTCTATAAAGATTTGTCCTGACATGAGATCTACTGATCCCCCCACAAATTGGATTTTTTTTTTTTTATATCTTCTTTATTATGGGTTTCTTTATAAAAATTTCCCTAATGGTTTTGGAATAAATAGGTATATCTTTAATGGCTTGCAATAAAATTAATTTGATGTAGACATTCCTTAATTTAGAGACTAAGTCAAATTCAGGGTGAAAATTTTGTTTCTTCAATCTTAACCTTTCCGCATATGAAGGAAAATTGGATGACTAGGGAAGATCTGAATGTGGAGAAGTTTTCTTTATTTTGAAATTATCAATTATTTGTGTGGGAGTTTCCTCCTTTGACTCTTCTTCAATAATTGTAGGATATTTCTTATTAAGCACCTTTCTTGACCTAAGTTGAATTTCTTGTAGGTCCACAGGGGTGACCAGATAGGTCGGAAAGGGTTGTAACTCAGTTTTGAAAGCAAGATGAGGTACCTTATTATTGGGGTTAGTAATTGGTTGAGAAAGAAACTATGTTGGTCTTGAAGGTTGGGTGGATGGAATTTGTAGTTATTGGGGTTGTGCGAGTTGTAATTGTTGAGGTGGTGCAATTAGTTGTGTTTGTGGTTGTGTGGAATATGAAATTTGTTGGGGATATGGTTGTTGTGAATATTGTTGAGGTAGTGGCATAGGTTATGATGTTTGTGGGTGTGTAGGATAGGTATAGGCATGAATTTTACCATTGTTGGGTCCCTACCATCATTTTTTCCAAGGATAGATGTGAACCTCCTGTGGGGCCATCCTTTCCAAGGCATAGTAGGATCCAAGCATTGTGGTGAATATTGTTGACTAGAAAAATATGAAGTAAATTGAGATGCAATATTTGAAGTCATACTTGGTGCCCTTGGTTGCCAAGGTCTTTTTGGTGCAAGTGTACATAATTGATCAGTTTCTTGACTCTCCCCTTGCTACACTGCTTTAAGTCCCAGTAGAGCAGGGCACTACTTTGTTGGATGTTCTCCTATAGGAATGGCACAAATTGTAATATTATCAAGAGGACATTCTCTTAGTGGGTATTTCTCTCTACAATTAAGACAAAAAATAGAAAGAGTTGATTTTTTGTGTTATTTTTTCTTTTTTAATTGCAAAGTATCTAATTGTAAACTAAGAGTGCCAAGAAGATCAGTTTTAAAATTTTCAAGAAAATTTCCTAATTCATTCTTGGTGATACCACTAGTAGCATATTTTTTGACTTTGGAAAGAGTGTCCCTTGGTCCTTTTCCAGATCTATCCTATCTCCAAGAATATATTCTACATAAATCACAAATTTATTCAAATCTTAGTCGAGATACATCACCAGATCCCATTAAGTTGACCAAATTTATTGATTCATCTAATAGGCCTCTCAAGAGAATGGTTCTAATTGTTTATGTCTCTAACTTGTGTTATTTATATCTTCAAAGATTATACAAGAATTTCTCAAGATAGTCCTCGAGGATTTCTTCCTCTTTCTATGTCATTTTAAATATTTCTTCTCTTAATTCCCTAGCCTTACAATAATATTGATATTTCTAAATTTGTTCCCATGTTCTAATCGTGCCCCCACCTAGATCCATAAACCAGTGGAGAGCTTCATATTTAAGGATGGTTGGGAACAACCTTAGCTTTTGTGCATTAGAGGTATACTCATAGCTTCGAAAGAGAATATCAAATTCAAAAAGAAAAGAGTCAGGGTCTTCGCTTACCAGACCATGGAAGTGAGGTAGAACTAAGGGGTGTATATTCTTCCTCTATAAATTTATATTAGGGTCTACTATTGGAAACCCAAAAGTCACCTCTTCATCTCCATGTATTTTGCCTCCATCATTGGTATGTATTTCTCCTTCTCCTGCAACGATGTGTTTGTTTCTAAATATGATGTACTCTAAAGGTATGTGTGGAGATATTGGTTCCAGGATTGGGTTGAATGCTTCTTCTTATTTCTCTAGTTGATGATCTGAGCATCCTGCTACCTCTGCTTCTATTATAGGACTTGTTGGAGGAACAACGGGTTTCTTAGCTGCACTTGTTGTAGGTTTTTGTTTGGTATAACTACCTTTTGGAATTGTACCTTCTTGTCCTCCTTTTATATACTTTACTGCCAACAAGTTAGTATTTGAAGGAGTATTTTTAACTGGTAAAAATACTCTACATGTTCCCCTAAATCTACCTCTATTATCCCTAGCTCTATTCATGTAGCACTAACATATCTTTAGAACTAGTGAGACAGTGTTCTCACCAAAGTGAATGTGTATGGCTAGGACCTCTTCAAAAATTCTAAAGTAAAGGCCCTTTGCATCTTACCATCCACTGTCCCACCAGGTCTAGTATGCTAGAACTTTAAAGAAAGGAATCACACATAGCAAAATTCTATTCTAAAGTATGCAAGAAAAATTAGTCTTAGAAGTGCTACTCCCTTGTAGCATCTCCCGACAATGACGCCAAAAATGTCGAGCTAACTAATTAACTTAATTATTGATCATTAAATCATCAATTCGTGGGCGTAAGTTAAGTGAAGTAATCTTAGACGTGCCAACACTATATGTTCATGGACTATGACAAGAATTCCTATCTAATATATGTAAAAGAACATGAAACTATACTCTTATCAAATCACAAGAAATTCCTTCATTGGGAAACAAAACAAGAAAGTGATCCACTTGCATAGACTACAATATTTCACTCAAGCAATTCTTGAGTGTTCATGTAAGCAATTCTTAGAAAAAATCTCATTCCTACCTTCAAGACATTATTATTATAGTGCAAAAAACAAATCATATATAAAGGATTTTTGGGAAATTAATCTATTCACATTTTTCCAATTGTAAAATGACTCACTGAGTTAATAATAAAGAGTTTTACAGGCTTAAGTTGTAAATATTGCAATAAGATTTACCCAACATTCATTATAATGAAACAAACTTTTACCCAACATTCATTATAATGAAACAAACTCAATTTTATCATTTAAACTCTAATGAGATCTATGCTACCTATAATCAAAGAAGTTCAATCACTAAAATAAGAGTATAGAGAAAAGGAATGGCAATAATAAGGATCGATCGATACACACATTTACACACAAAACTTATATCAGCAAACTCAAACACTCTCTCATTAAATCTAGGATCTCGAATAATAAAACCTTGTATTTCAAAGCTAATAAATTTATTTCAAAAGTAATGCAATTATAAAGCAAAGTTGTAATACAATTGTTCAATTTATATATGAATCATTACTCCATAAAACTTAGAAACAAAGATATATTGTTTACAAAACGAAATTACATGAAAACAGAGTTATGATTCTGATGTATATAAATGATGAAATTGAAATGGTTGTAGGGCTATGTTGACGGAAAAATTCCCATTCAAACAAAATCTATTGACAAGTTGTCATACTGAACGTGATTAGTCATTAGAGCATAAACAACCATGAAATTAATTATATAAAATAAATGAAAACACAGTTAAACAAAACAAAGAAAATTTACGAAACACACTTACAATCCTAAGCTAGTAATACATGGAAATGTTACCCAGATTGGTGGGCCCTCCCAATCAGCTTCTCATTGCTAAAATGACTACAAAGATAGATCAAATGGAACCACAAACTGAACTTCAACACACCAAAATTTTATTAAGAAATATCGATAAATCAGTAGAGGAGATGTTTGTCTCAAAGTCTAATTGTCAATTGTCTATTTCATGATACTACATACTCTTACCTTACATCGCTCAAAACATTGTTTACAAATATTCATAGGTCGATTATGATCGAATCCATGTTCTCACGCATTGGACATATCGAATACATTTGAATAATTGCAATAGATAATATAATTAAACCTGGGAGTGCAAATATAACCTTAATTTTGTTCATAAGATATTCTCATGACATGAAATGCATGAGAATATCTCCCAATTTCATCCTCGAACTGATTTTCTATTGGCACATTGATTTGGAGAAGAGGGTTGACCTTGATCTTTGACTAAATGTGGCGATTTCCCTTCTCATTCTAGAACCAATGGGAGGAGCATAAAACCATATCGAGGTTGCTACAGAGAGAACTTGGGTCTCGATTTCCCTTCTAGAACCTTGGAAGTATGATGAACAAAGATGTGGGTTACTTGACCTCTATGTGGGTTAGAGGACCTGATCTTAATCAACCATCATTAGTAACAAAACAAACTTTTAATCATTCTAATTCATTAAAAACGATTGGAAAACACTAAAAAACCAAGGAAATTACCTTATGAGCCTTTGAATGACCTTTATAGAAAAAAGAGTGTTGTATGATGAAAAGAGTGGTTTTTATGGGTCAAAAAGGGGTTCATTGGCAGTGAAAATGGTGTCAATTTAGAGACCCAAAAAACCTTATAAATGCATATATATTAAATTATTACATTTCTAGTGTTATATTTGTATGTAGGCTAGAACCCCTACATTGCACCCTTTCATTATATATATATACCAAGGAGACCTAGCATTAGGTGTTGGAATTATTGTCATTGATATCAAAGTATTACTAATGTCATTAATGTAATATTATGTCATTACAATACACACAACATTTCCAAGATTGATTTTTATATATAGGTCTACAACTATATTAAAAAATGGGTGCATGTGAAAAAGTAAAGAGTGAAATGGTGGTTTCAAACTCGTGGATTTGGGGTATTTTCCCATGGCATTTGGGTATTTTCCCACAGTATTGGGAATTAATTATTTAATGAATGGACATGTCCCTTCATGAAGGGTTATGAAAAATTATAAAAAGAGAAAGCATTGACAGAAAGTTAGTGTGTGAAAAATGGATTAGCAAAGATTGAATTGTGAAATTAGTTTAGGGCATCTTGGAATTTTTGCAATAATTTGTTTCTAGGACGTTTCAGAACTTGAAATTCGGAAGAGACAGAGGAGATATCTTGGTGTACTTTTGGTAAAAAAATTATGTTGGATACTTTTGGAGATATGGCTTGTGGAATTTAGGGTTCTTGAATGCTCCTGAAATCAGTTTCAAATAAATCAGCTTGGCACTTTCACTATAACCTTTTTTTTATGTTTCATACCCTAATATTTTACATAGGTAGAGGAGATATGTCATTGTAAAYGCGGTAAAAATATTAGATGTTGGTCTGCTATACTTTTGGAGATATGTCTTGTGGAAGTTAGGGTTTATGAATGCTCCTGAAATCAATTCCAAAYAGGTCATCCTGKCACTTTTGCTATAACTTATTTTCTAGGATCTTTTAGACTCTAATATTTTCCAGAGACATATGCAAGATATTGATGTACATGTGGTAAAAATATCATATGATACTTCTCTATACTTTCATAGACATGACCTGTGGAAGTTAGGGTTCTTGAATTCTCCTGAAATCATTTTCAAACGGGTCATCTTAACACTTTTGTTGTAACTTATTTTTCTGGGATTTTTTAGACCCTGTGATTTTGCAAAGAATAGTAGAGATCTTGGTGTACATGTGGTAAAAATATCATATGTTGGTTCACTATACTTTCATATATATGCTCTGTGGAAGTTAGGGTTCCTGAATACCCCCGAAATTAGTTTCAAACAAGTCATGTTGACACTTTTTATATAACTTATTTTATGGGATGTTTCAAACCTTGAGATTTTGTAGAGACATAGTAGACATACAGAAATACCTTAGGTAAAAGTTTCATAATCCAATTTGAAAAATTGGATATGTGGCATGTTGTACAATTATGTTCTTAGGAAGAGGCCCAAAACAACAAGCTTTGCAAAAATTGTCATTTGGAAATTCAGTTTTTTGTCAGACCTGGTAAAGAAAAAAGTAGTGAGAAGACATGGTGAAGGAAAAAGTAATGAATAGAGCTAGTAATCGTAGAAGCAGCAAGAAGAACTAGTGAATGAATACATATCAATTAGACTTGGTGAAGGTTGGTGAATCTTAGAGATTGATGTCTCTTGCTAAGTTGGTACTTAGCAATGGGGATTTTTGTCTCTAGTAGATTGATGTCTATGAATATTTGTAAGAGATTGGTGTATCTTGATAAAAAAATTCTCAGTGGTGGGGATTGGTGTTTCCATTATATTGGTGTCAACGAAGATCTAAAAGAGATCGATGTCTCTTTCTAATTTGGTGCTTAGCAGTGGGGATTGGTGTCTACAAATATCTATAAGAGTATATTAGTATTTACAAGGACTTTTATTAGTGGGGATTAGTGTCTCCAATAGGTTGGTACCTACAAATATTTGTAACGGTAGGTTGGTGCCTACAAAGAATTATAAATATTTTTTTGTGGTTTTCTCCCGAAAGGGTTTCCGTGTAAATCTTGTGTTCTTCGTTCTGCAGTTAATATGTGATTTTTTTCTTATGGTTGATGAATGTTTGAAAAGGTAAAAAATTGTATTATATTGATTCGCCACCCCCACCCCCCTTCTCAGTATAAGTGTGTGCTTGACAATTTTTATCAAACCAGATTCCTTTGGAAACATTCTAACCACTATAACGTAAATATCAGGAGCACACATGGCCAATCAAGAAGGTTTCTCCACAAATAGGGATTTGTTGTTTGGTAGAAAAAAATATTCCTCCTGGAGCATAAGGATGCGAACCTATTTAATGGCTCTTGGTTTTTATAATTGGAAATTAGTCATGACTGGTTATATAGCCCCAACAACTCTACCAACAAATTCAGTTGGGAAGAATCCTAGTGAACATAATGCAAAAGATATTAATGTCATCTTGTGCATTCTATCGGAATCTGAGTTTGTCAAGGTGATGCGTTGTAAATCGACAAAATAAATTCAATACAAACTTCAAAATGTCTATGAAGGAAATGACAAGGTTAAGAAGGCAAAGCTCCAAACTCATAGAAGATAATTTGAGAGTCTAAAAATGAAATATGGAGAAAATGTTGCATCCTATCTTTTCCGTATGGATGAAATTGTCAACACCATCAAAGGAGATGGTCAAAATATTGAAGAATTGACAATTTCACAAAAGGTGTTAAGGTCACTCCCCTTAAGATTTGATGCCAAAGTTTTTTCCATTGAAGAAATGAAGGATATTGATTCATTAACAATGGATAAAATGCATGGGATCCTCACAACATTTGAAATGAGGGCAAAGAAAGAAAAATAATCAAAGAAAGAAACATCATTCAAATCCTCAAAGAAGACAAAGAACAGAGAGCATGAATCAAGTGATATCTCCGACAATGAATCAGATGCAATGGAAGCCCATTTTGTGAGGAAACTCGAGAAATGATCCAGAAAATTCAAAGGTAATATTCTCTTTAGATGTTTTATTGTAGAAAAGTAGGACATTTTGTTGATAAGTGTCCATATGCAAACGATGAAAGTAGTGATGATGAAGAATACCATAATGTAAAGAAAGAGAGAAAAAATCATCAACACAAAAATAACCACAAATAGGACAAGCATGAAAAGAAGAAGAACTCTTATAAGAAGAAGAAGAAGAATCTCTACTCAAAAGGGGTTAATGTAACACCATGTTTCCCCCAGTTTGTAAATATAACTATAATGGCCAAGAGACTATGGAAAACTCAATATGTGTGAATGTTTGACTTGATGGACCTTTGTATAAAGGGTCAATGAATGTAAATCTTGTTATTTACTAGAAAATGGATAAGTGTTGCATGACTATTGGAATGGGGATGTGCTAAGAGAGACCACGAATGTTATGAAAGAGATGGTGAAGGGGACCATGAATGGTTGCGTTAACCTTCACCAAACCAGTACATTACTGAATTTAATTGCTCAGGAGAAGAACAGTCCTCTGACCCAGAACTGAATTACAGTCAGGTTGGCAGGTGGGAAGACCTCCTCAAGAGTTAATGAGGGGATGGGGTAGAGCACCCATCTGTAAGGCTTTCAGACCTGACCATGGACTAGGAATTCGAGCCACACACAATCTTGATGAAAGAGGCAAGAAGGAAAGGTGTGGTGGGCAGAGAAGACCTGCGAACAGTGTAGAGATGATAGGCTAAGCTCTCGGGTTCAAGAAAGAACTGAGGGATGAACATTCTGGTCGCAGGGAGATGGCTAGTCGAGTTATGATACAAGCTAATAAATGGGGATAGTCCTCCTTTCTTGGTATCGAGTAAACCATTGTTAAGGCCCTGCGGGAGGAGGAGAGTAACCTCCGTCTCTACTGTCACTGATCCGGAAGAAAAGATTATGTTCAGAGCATCGTGGTCTAACTCAAGGGTGGCTAGTGTTAAATCTGTTAGGAGTGACTGAGCATATGGTTGGGAGGAAACGGGCACCCCTTTCAACAGTCACTTCACATTATCTAGTTCTGATAAGTATTTTCCCTGTTTTATGTATTAATCGGGAATAATGTATGAATTCTTGGATTTATACATCTATGTAATTATAAATAATTTATGTGTGGAATAGTTATGATATGTGTATGCCCTCATCTCTTCATGAGCTTACACTTCTGACTGATAGTATGTATGCCCATATTAGCTCATGAGGCTACCTAGGGCATAATATTGTAAGACGGTCGAGATGGGAGATACCGCGTCGACCTAAACCTGTCTGTCTGAAGAAGATACCTCTTTCAGACTCTTTGTCATGCAATTAGGATTCCAGGCCCAAGTCCTTAACCATTTCATGAAAAAGCTCAGGAAGAATAGAGAAGTTCAAGACTTGAAAGGATAAGGTCTCTTCATTTGGAAAATGAGCAGACGAGATCTGTTCAAGAAAACCCATATGACCAATACCCACTAACCTTAGGCTAGGCCTAAGGAAGCTATGTCCTCTTGGCTTCAGAGCTCCGAAAGTTATGGACTTTGGAGTATGACCGACCTTGCTAGACTTATACTGGCCAAAGGTAACCAGGAGACTCAGTTTCTCGCAAGGATTGACCGGTGTGGGGCGGTTACCCAAGTAGCTAGGTGAACTCGCATGACCAACTAGACCAGGCTCCAAAACCCCAAAGGTTGAAGCCACGAAGGACTCAACATCGTAGATCAAGAGATCCTTTAGGTCCCTTCCCATTCATTGATATATTGGGGACACGTGGTGCTAGCCCCTTTTTCGTTTGGAGATCGGGCACTTCAGGAGATAAGAGGAGTTTTCATCACAACACTCCTGAACGTCAAACCCCAGAAGTAACAAGAGTCATAGATCTATGAATCTATGTGATCAGATCTTGACCATGAGATTTAAGGAATTTTAGAAGCCTATCAGTTTGAGGTGATGTTGTGTAATGACATCACCCAGGGTGACATGGACCCCAACTTGACATGCCACGTGTCACCCAAGTCCATGTGTATCATGTACCCTATAGGCCGCCTGGAACGTAACATGTGTTAGTTCCTGATATGTGTCTGTCTAGACAACGTGGTTGGTGAGATGACCGGAACTTTGGGAGTCTGAGACTTTGGACTCTAGAAGATCTGGAATGTAGTATGGTAGAGAGGCCCAATGGCCCGAAGGCCTGATCCACATGGTGCAGTGACATCATCCAGGGTGATGTGGACCCCATCTTTACATGCCACATGTCATCCGATTATGTGTGTATCATGTACCCTATAGGCCCCTTGGAATGTAACATGTGCCAGTTCTTGATATGTGTCTTCCTGGACAACATGGTTGGTGAGATGACTGAAACTCCGGAAGTCTAGGACTTTGGACTCCAGAAGATATGGGATGTAGTGTGGTAGAGAGGCCCAATGTCTTGAAGGCCGGAGCCATGTGGTGAGATTACGGTACTTCAAAAGTTCAGAACTCCAGGCGGTCTCGTGCATATATAGTAAGGAGGCATGAAATGTCGGAGCGTCGAAACTCTGAATTCCTCCACAGTTAGCATAGGAGGAAGAGAGTGAGTCCAGTCATGGGATCAGTCTGTGAATGGTCTTCCACCATGGGGGAAGGAACTTGGGGATAACACGTGTGAGGTGGATCCATGTGGGTGCCACGTGGCCCTCAATAAACACCCAAAGAACTTTGGAGAGATATATCTGCAGGTCGTGGGCGCAGTTTTGAGCATGGAGAGCATGGTTGGAAAACATTAGATGAGAATAGTGTAGTAGAAACCCCAAATGGAGGGTTTGATCACCTAAGGAGAACAAAATTTTGAGGCCCCTCCCTAGGAAATCCACATAGGGGTCAAGTGTGTTACAAATTGGTATCAGAGCATGGTTACGACACTTGGCCTGCTTGGTCTCATGGACGAGTTGCATAAAAACCATATTTAAATAATTTTAAAGGTGACACCCTACCTTGACTCTCTCCTAAAGAGTCTGGGTAAACTCTTACTGGAGAAAAGAATGAAAATTTTATATTGTGTGTATGTATTTAAGAAATATGAATTATGTGTTGCTCATGGACTAATAAATTGTTAGCTAATGACAAGTGTTTTTGTCAGCACTCAAGCAGTCAATGAACCGTGGGAAACTACAATCATAAAGGATGGTGACGCGCCATGAAGTGGGGGATGGCTCCCACAATAGATAAGAAGAATATGACAAAAGGAGGGTGGTGGAAACCCCTCTGGATATGGATGAAACTGTAAGAAGCCTCATGGATGAATTACAGAGTTGCAAGGCTGACAATGAGATATTGATAAAGGAGCAAGAAAAAAAAATGGAAATTAATGCATTCTTTCTACAAATCTTATCCAATATACAGAGGCAGCTGCAGCATGGACCTGCAACTAGTCATGTGGACCAACGACATACAAAGAGAAGTCAAAGCCCACCTGAAATATGAAAATGTGGTCCCATAAGTGGCCACACGGGGAGAAGTACCTTGAAGAAGGTCCAACCTGGAGACAAGGGATTCTCATCGGGAGAATCCTATGGAAAGGAAACTAGCAACTCCGAAGGATCTTCTAATAGAAAAACTAGCTCACATTCTCAAAGGAAAGGCAATAAGCGAAAGCATTATGAAAGTCATGACCTTGAAGAGTTCAAGAAATCCAAACCACCCTCTTTCAATGGAGACTGAAAAGGGATAAGAGGCAGAAGCTTGGCTACTTGGTTTAAAGAAGTACTTCAGAGTTCATGACTACTATGAAATCTTGAAGGCTCGAATAGCCATTTTCAACCTGAATGTGTTAAGCCCTAATATTGGATCATTACCCCTTAATTGGGGCATATTACATTAGTAATGTTATTTTATTTATGTCAGCTTTATTCCATTAGTTGTAGTTATACCTCCCAGTCTCCTATATATACCAAGGAGACATTTTCATTTGGAATCATCTTGTACTTGAACATTTATGTGGGCTAAAAGGAGTTTGCCCCCTCGAAGGGGATTATTATGAGAAATTATCTCTTTTTCAAGGTGTTGAGTACTTATTTTGAGGTTTTTCTATGCTATAGTGATATTTGGTTCTTAACATATGGTATCAGAGATGAAGCTCTTGGGGTTTCGCTACTACATCTAAGACACCTTGGAATTTTCTCTCTAACTCCTTTTCTACAATGTTTCAGAAGGAACGGCTTGGAGGATATTTAGTAGACAGATCAAGGTACTTTGGGTTAAAATTTCAACTCCTAAGGCCTTATAATTTCGTAGATATAGCATGTACAAGATAGGGTTCTGAAATCATCCTGAACTGAGTCATTGTGAAATTTTCGCTATAAAAAAAAATTTGTAGCATTTCAGACCCTAAAATATGGAGGATATTCACATAAATTAGTAAGGTATCTGTGGTAAAACGTTCTTCTTCTAGTTCATCTTAAATTTGTAGATACACCCTGTGGAAGATAGGGTATCTAACTAGTCCTATTGACTAGTCTCAAGAAGGTGTTCCAGGTAAAACAATCATAAATTCTTCCTAGAGTATCCAAATTGAGTGGGACTAATTTCATTGGATAGTGGACAGCATGTAGTATTTCGGTATGAGTTTCAGAATTTTTTGTCAATTATTTTGTCTGGGAGCCGCATATACAAGATGGTCGGCGTGGAAAGGACAGAAATCAATAAGTTGTGGGGAAGTTCCATAAATTCCACTTGGCACATCCAATTTTGATCAGACCTATGGAATTGCAGAAGAGAAATATCTTAGAACTACATAAAATAAAGTTTCATACCAGAAGGGCGAAACTTGGGAGATACAACAGAAGAAGATTGTCTAACAAAACCACCTCAAAATCAAGGTTCAAAGTGATACTTAGCCAACACCACCCAAAAGGGAACTTCTACACCAAATATCCTCGAGAAAATCCTTCTTGGACTCTTAGTGAAGGTGAATAAATGCTTAGGGACATAAATGGTTTACAAAATAAGATAGTAACAAAAGATGAACTACAAGAGATGGAGAGCTAAGTTGGGCAAAGATGGATGGTTTAAAAGAGAGATCATGAAAGTATTGAAAAATTAAATTAGCAGAGAAGACACCACAAAGTGAAAATGCATCCCATCAAAATTCATGATATTGACACAAGGAAGGTGAATCAGATGTCCCTCAAGAAAAGACAAGAAGGGATATTAAATTATCCTTAAAAGTACTATGGCCCTTATAAGGTGTTTTAGGTGGTACTATGGCATAAAATTGGATTTGCATCTTCAAGTACACCCATTTTCCATGTTTCATGCTTAAAGAAAGGTTATAGGCGAAAGATCATTGTTTAAACTATATTGCCAAAACTTGGCGAGGAAGGAAAAATCATATTAGACTGAAGCCATCAACGACACAAGGAATTTGCCGGTGAGGAATAGATCATTTAGGTATCTCATTAAATGGAAACTTCTGGTGAAGATTCCACTTGGGAAGATGAGTCTTTTTATCTGAAGGAAGCATCGAGTTACTCAAGCATTGCGAGACAACACTTGTCTCAAGGGGAGGGCATGTTAAGCCCTAATATTAGCTCATTACCCTTAATTGGGGCATATTACATTAGTAATGTTATTTTATTTATGTCATCTTTTATTCCGTAATGTTATTTTATTTATGTCAGCTTTATTCCATTAGTTGTAATTATACCTCCTAGTCTCCTATATATACCAAGGAGACATTTTCATCTGGAATCATCTTGTACTTGAACATTTATGTGGGGTAAAAGGAGGTTTCCCCCTCGAAGAGACTTATTATCTAAAATTATCTCTTTTTCAAGGTGTTGAGTACTTATTATGAGGTTTTTCTATGATATAGTGATATTTGGTTCTTAACATAATGGAAAGGCTTCCATTTGGTGGGAAGACCTTAAGAATGTGAAAGAAATACATGAAGATAACTTATCATGGAAACAATTTGAGAAAAAACTTCAAGAATAAGTATCTGTTAGAGAAATACTTTGACGGAAAGACAAAGGAGTTCTATGAACTCAAGCTAGGGAAGCTCATCATAGAGGAATATGTTAATAAATTCCTCGAGATGCTAAGGTGTGTGCCCTACATAAGGGATGAAAAGGTAAAAGTGCAATGATATATCAATGGATTACCTCAAACCTACTGGAACAGGATTGAGTTTGATGAGCCAAAGACCTTAGAAGACACTATCTAGAAGGCAAGGTATTGTTATAAACAGCTCTAGAGTCAAACAAAAGCTCGCATGGACTGGAAGAAGAAGAGCAGTTTTGGATTCAATAAGAAAGGGTTCAAATCCTCAAGGTTTAAGAACTATAGGAAGGACTCTAGGATAAGCCTTCCTACTAGAAGTGTATATCAGCAAAATTTCCCTCCTAGAGTGGAAATAAACCTTTTGGAGCAACCCTAGGAAGGACAGATAATCCAAAGAAGGAACCCTTGAAATGTTGGGGTTGTGGAGTAGAGCATCTGCTGAGGGATTCTCCCCACAGATAGCAAAATAGTGTGAGATTATACAACATAGAAGAAGCTACCACAGTTAATGATGTGGCTAGGAGCATCCCATGAATTTATGCAGTTGTGGATAATAAACAAGACGACCACCAAGCTTCGGTGGTGGATATGGAAGGTATGATCGCCAACCATATAGTTTCTGTTTTAATTGACCCTAGTTATAATTTGAGTTATGTGGCCCCTCAGACTATTGATAAGTGTGAACTACAACCAGTTATACATCCTAAGCCATAGTTGGTACAACTAGTCATTGGAACCAAAAGAAAAGTAGTAGAGGTCATACCAGCTTGCCAATTCATCATGGACAGGTTGCCTGCCCCAGATACCCTTAATATACTTCCCCTAGGATCTTATCACATGTTGATTGGTATGGACTAGTTAGTTTATCATAAAACTAAGTTGGATCATTACCATAAAACCTTAGAATGTGTAAATGAAGGAGGGAGAAAGGTAACCCTCCAAGGGATTCAGAATCCTATCTCAGTGAGAAAACTATCAGCCCTCCAAATGAAAAAATATTATAGAAAGGGGTGTCCTCTATATGCAATACAGGTGTTGGAATCTGTTGAGTATGATAAAATGAACGTAGAGGACCACCCCATATTAAGAGAATATAGAGGCGTGTTTCTAGAAGAGGTACTGGGTATACCTCTGAGAAGATACATTGACTTCTCGATAGAACTTGCACCAGGAGCGGTGCCAATGTCTAGGACACCCTATAGGATGAGTGCACCCGAGCTAGTTGATCTCAAGCTACAGCTAAAGGAAATGATGGACAAAGGATACATCTGGCCCAGTGTGTCTCCATGGGGAACACCAGTCCTATTTGTGAAGAAGAAAGATGGCACACTCTGACTGTGCATAGATTATAGATAACTCAATAAGACAACCATAAAGAACAAGTACCCCTTACCAAGAACCGATGACTTGTTCGACCAATTAGGGGGTGCTTCCATTTTCTCAAAAATTGAATTGAAGTCTGGGTACCATCAAGTCTGAATCAAGGATGAATACATCCACAAAACAGCCTTCAAGACCCGATATGGTCACTATGAATTTGTGGTGGTGCCATTTGGATTAACCAATGCCCCTGCCACTTTTATGTGCTTGATGAATAATGTACTCATCAAATTCCTAGACAGATTTGCATTGGTTTTCATTGATGATATCCTAATCTACTCCAAGAACATAGAGGAGCATGAATAACATCTTAGGCTTGTGCTTCAATTACTAAGAGAGCATCAACTCTACGCTAATTTTAGCAAGTGTGATTTTATCCAAAAGAAAGTCCATTACTTAGGCCATGTCATTTCTAAAGAAGGTGGTAGTAGACCTTGACAACATCAGATCTATTATGGAATGGACTACCCCAAAGGATGTATTTGATATCAGATCCTTTATGGGCTTGGTAGGATATTATAGAAGGTTCATAAAAGGATTTTCCAAGATTGGTTGTCCAATCACTACCCTTCAGAAAAACGGGGTTAAATTCACTTGGACACCAGAATGTGAAGAAATATTTTAGGCACTGAAATACCTTCTGACCCATGCACCCGTGTTGAATATTACAGACCCTGATAATGACTTCCTCATGTGCACAGATTCCTGCAAGGAAGGACTTGGAGGAGTCCTTATGAAATAAGGACGTATAATTTGCTACGAATCCAGAAAATTGAATGAGCATGAAATCAATTATGTGACCCATGATTTAGCATTGGTTGTCATAGTGCATGCTTTAAAAAATTGGAGGCATTACCTCCTGGGTAGGAGATTTGTACTTATGACATACCAATATGGAGGCACTTGTTTGATCAACCAAAACTCAATGCTAGACAAGCTAGGTGGATAGCTCTCCTTAGTGCATTTTATTTCAAAATCAAACACATCATAGGAAAGGAAAATAGGGTGGTTGATGCCCTTAGCATAAGTGTGAAAATGATTCACCTGGCAGCTATAGGAACCTATGAAATGGATGTCAGGGAAAGAGTCAGGAATGCACAAGAACATATGCATTCTTCAAGACCGTGACCTTGTACCTAAGGCAAGAGCCTACAGGGCTAAAGTATGAAGGCTATCATATGTTGGATGAGGGTATGTTGACTTACAGAAACATATTGTATATTCCAAGTTGTGACGACTTGAAGAGGTTCATAATGGATGAACTAGGCAAGAGACCATATGTTGGTCACCCAGGATATTATAAAATGATCATGGCCACTAAGAAACAATTCTATTGGCCTGGATTGAAAAAGGACATAGTTGATTATTTAGCTAAGTGTCTAGAATGCCAGCAAGTTAAGGTAGAACACTGGCACCCAACAGGGTTGTTACAACCTATACCAATTCCATAATTGAAATGGGAAACCATATCCATGGATTTCATCACCGGATTATCAAAATAGGCCATGCAGAATGATGCCATCATGGTAGTGGTGGAAAAATTGAGCAAGTTTGCTCACTTCATTCCTGTCAAATCGACTTGCAAGGAAATAGATATTACCAACATATTCATGAAGGATATATTCAGACTGCACAACATGCATAGGGAGATTGTATCTGACAGAGATACAAAATTCACTTCAATCTTTTGGAAATCCTTGATGGCTGGTTTTAAGACTAAATTGTTGTTTAGAATAGCCTATCACCCTCAAAACGATGGATAGACTGAAAGAGTAAACCAGATATTAGAAGACATGTTAAGGATGCATGTAATGCATCAGCCTAAGAAGTGGGAAGACTACTTGTCATTGCTAGATCTTGCCTACAACAATAGTTATCAAGAGTCTCTAAAGATGAGCCCTTTTGAAGCCCTCTATGGTAGACAGTGCAAGACTCCAATCAGCTGGGATAATGCAGTGGATAGAATTACAATCAGACCTGACATGCTGAAAGAAATGGAACAACAAGTGATTCAGATAAAGAAAAATCTAAAAATTGCTCAAGATAGACAGAAAAGTTACGCTGACAGAAAGAGAACTCCTAGACAGTTCAAGACAGGAGACCATGTCTATCTTAGAGTTAGGCCCAGGAATATTTCCCTGAGAATGGGAGGTTGTGCCAAGTTGGCATCTCGATATTGTGGACCCTTTGAAGTCTTAGAGAGACTGGGACCCGTAGCCTATAGGCTAGCACTCCCTCCCACAGTAAAGGCACATCATGTTTTCCATGTTTCATTATTGAAGAAATATGTACATGATTCTAATCATATTATTGACTGGTATGTGATCCAGGTGGAGCCGAAGGGAGAATTCTTGCTAGAACCTCAATGTATACTAGACAAGAAGGAATCCCCACTCATGAACCGAACCATTGCACAGGTCAAGGTGCAGTGGAAATGCTTTGGCCCAAATGAGGCTATGTGGGAGATGGAGGATTCCATGAGATAGACATATCCATTTCTGTTTACTTATGCATATACAGATCATGTTGGCAGATAGAACATCGAGGATGATGTTCCTTTAAGTGGGAGGGAATTGTAACACCTTGTTTCCCCCAATTTGTAAATATAACTATAATGGCCAAGAGACTATGGAAAAATCAATATGTGTGAATGTTTGACTTGATGGACCTTTGTATAAACCATCAATGAATGTAAATCATGTTATTTACTAGAAAATGGATAATTGTTGCATGACTGTTAGAAGGGGGATGTGCTAAGAGAGACCAGGAATGCTATGAAAGAGATGGTGAAGGGGACTAGGAATGGTTGTTTTAACATTCACAAAACCAGTACATTACTTAATTTAATTGATCAGGACCATAACATTCCTTTGACCTAGAAACGAATTACAGTCAGGCTGGTAGGTGGGAAGACCTCCTTAAGAGTTAATTAGGGGATGGGACAGACCACCCATCTGTAAGGCTTCCATACCTGACAAAATACTGGGAATTCAAGCCACACACAACCTTGTGAAAGAGGCAAGAAGGAAAGGTGTGGTGGGCAGAGAAGACCTGCGAAGAGTGCAGAGACGAGAGGCTAAGCTATCGAGTTCAACAAAGAACTGAGGGATGAACGTTCTAGTCGTAGGGAGATGGCTAGTTGGGTTATGATACAAGCTGATAAATGGGGTTGGTCCTCCTTTCTTGGTATCGAGTAAACCATTTCTAAGGCCCTGTGGGAGGAGGAGAGTAACCTCCATCCCTCACTAGCATATTTGGGTCATTTTGCGACGGTTGTTTCAAAGTTATTGCGACGTTATGTCGTTGATATGGCGACGAATCTGGAGTCTCTGAAATGTCGTTTTATGTGACGTGGCATTTGCGAAGAACTTGAACAAATGTCACAAAAGCAACAATATAGGAAAACAATGTGAAACCAACATTTCGTCTAAATTGCGACAACAACTTTTATAGCAAAACCGTGGCATCAATAGAAGTTGTCTTTGCATAGGTGACGATAACTTTTCATTGTTTATATAGAAAAACCGTCACATCAATAAAAAAATCCGTCGAACATGCGATGACAATTTTTTGTTGTTTATATAGCAAAACCATCGCATCAAAAGAAGTTTGCGTCGCCTAGGTGACGACAATTTTGTGTTGTTTATATAGCAAAACTGTGGCATCAATAGAAGTTGTCATCGCATAGGCGACGACAATTGTTTATTGTTTATATAGAAAAACCGTCGCATCAATATAAGTTGTTGTCGCACAGGCGATGACAACTTTTTGTTGTTTATATAGAAAAACTGTGGAATCAATAGAATTTGTCATCGCATAGGCGATGACAACTTTTTGTTGTTTATATAGCAAAATCGTGGCATCAACAGAAGTTGTCGTCGCATAGGCGACGACCCAAATTTATTTAAAAAATAAAACAAAATTATTTTGGGCTGCAATTTTGATATTAATATTACCATAATAGACTTAAGACTAGTCTATTATATGAAAGTTCACAATCATTCACATGATAAGTTTCAAAGGCATAACTAAAATGTGTTTCTCTCTTTCATATGGTAGCTAACAACAAGAGAAAATATGTATTATACCATGTCATACATAACACTATTGCACACTTGCTATATGATCATTCCATACCTGCTCATTATGAAGAGTTGCATACAACCTACTCAAAACTATCATTCAAAGTAAACAACATATTATAACCTTCAAGATGAAGAAAACTAGTTAAAAATGGTATTATCCAAAGCATAACAAGCACAATTTCATTTTCAACAATTAAACACATCCATGCATTCATATCAATAGACATGCATTCAAATTAATGGACATATACAATCCTATTCATGAATAATAACTTCACTCTGCATAAATAAGAGGTCTACTCATTCAATGCATACAT
>SNQJ01S0023165.1:102276-120597 GCA_010110895.2 Picea sitchensis | reverse complement strand
AGCTATCATGTGCCCCAAACAGAGATCGTATTCCAAAGTTACGCCCCCAAGAAGTTGATACACCAAACTACCCAAAACGAGGTCCACAAACCTGTTGGTTTTTCATCTTCCAGAGTTAGGGTTTTGAATTTTATTTATGTTAAAAATGCCTTTGGAGCCTCATTGTAATGGTCATCTTCTTGTGAATGAGTGTAGCCATCACATCTCTTCTCATAGATAAGTTGCCACCATTCTTTTTTTTTTAACAGAAAATATTAAAATATATATTAGAGGTGTGGAAGAATCCACTGATTTACAAAAATAATGGTCAATATAGACCTTCGAGGGGTGCCACTTAGAGAGAACGTATTGCAATGCATTTTTGTAACAGTAAAATTTTCTGTTGCAACCCCCTTTTCTAACAAAATTTATGAGGATATAGTTCCCCGAATAACTCTGGTAGAAGATTTCATTAATACAGATTGTAAGACAAAACATTTAAACACCATAGTTTAGTTACCCTTTTCCAATTTGACATGATTTATTTCCAGCATAGTTTTTGGGTGCAGCTCGTTCAAGTCTGGGATCTGGTTTACTAAAGTCGATTGATCATTCTTGGAATTTTCATGTTGCTCTCCCAGGTTGCTTGGTGGTTTTTGCGCACCTTCCAGCTGATATAGTCTCCCTTGCATTTCCTCCATTTTCATGCGGTGTTCCTCTAACTAGCTTCGCTGGGAGTAGCTCTCGTCCTGGAGCTTTTCAATCATGTGTCTATGCTACGACAACGTTTCGATTTCAAAGGTATTTTTGGCACCAATTGTTCCAATTTGGAGTCTAATCCTGCTACAACCTTCGCACTCCTCTTAAAATGGATCCTCGGCCCAATTCCCCGAGTCCGCTGAGACTCTACTGCAAATGTTGGAGACACTTCGAACTTGAATTTTCCTCGGGATTTCTACAGGAAATTGGTTGGAACCCATGGGCTTAGCGGAAATTCATAAGTCTTCAGCGAGGAAACAAGAGAGGTCAGAGGCAGCAGTCCGAGCAAGGAGAGCGAATAGAGGGAGCACAAGAACCAGGCTTCGTAATCTAGAGACACTTCAGACCTAAAATTTCCTCGGGATTTCTGGAGGAGACCGGTCAAAACCCACGAGTTGAGCAAGGAGTCACAAGTCTTTAGCGAGGAAATGAGAGAGGTCAAAGGTGAAATACCGAGCGAGGAGAAGGAAAAGAGGGAGCATTGGATCCAGGTATCCGAGAGGGAGGGATTGGGATGGGTCTGCTGATACTTCTAGGGATGAGGATGACAAGAAGGACGTAAAAATAATGAGAGAAGCAGGATAGGATTCAAGTAGGGAAGAATAAAAATAAGTTGGATGGCTAGTGGAAAAGAAGGAGCAGATGAATTTTCCCAAGCTGCTAATATTCCAAATGTATTCAAGATCAAGGGCAGGGCCATGAACTTCCATGAGTCCATTAAAAGTAAGAGCATGCTAACCTGCTTGTGCATTGGAAAATCCCTGTGATTCGTTCCATCAAACTTCATGAGCCTGAGATTGAAGGTGTTGCTGACATCGAGAAGGTGAGTATGTTGTGCGAGAGGGATTTNCCATGAGTCCATTAAAAGTAAGAGCATGCTAACCTGCTTGTGCATTGGAAAATCCCTGTGATTCGTTCCATCAAACTTCATGAGCCTGAGATTGAAGGTGTTGCTGACATCGAGAAGGTGAGTATGTTGTGCGAGAGGGATTTCTCGTACCTTATCCATCCTCGTCAGGTCCTTGGTGACATACACTCCCACGAACGTTGAAGGATTGTCCTTATGATCTTTTCACAACATAATTACCCTTCTTATGTCGTTAACCGTCGTTTCCCCTTGGGCGATGTGTCTTAATATCCCTTTCCACATGTTCATTCCTAAGCTGCCATGTTCCACATGGTCAAGAGTTGGCTCCTCACCTGCTCTGCTGACGACACGGCTCCTCCACTTAGCTGGGCAACTTCTCCACTCACCAGCTTCCCCACACCCGCTCATGTTTGCCTCTCCTCCCTTGGTTCTTCTTGGGCTAGCGACTTGAGGATCCCAGGCCCCTCTCCTGATCACGTGACTATCGCTTCTGCTTAAGGCCTCGATGAAGCGCCTCCTAACATCTCCCCCCAATTTTATAGAATGGAACTCAGTCATATGTTGCATTAGAATAGGGGGGTTGATGTTACGACTCCTTCCATGCTTAAGGAACCAAGAATTTTCCCAATGGCTACATTCGCCATTTTATCTTCTTCTTTGTTGTTTTCTCTCATTATGTGGTAGAAGGCAATCTTGATGGCTCAAGATTTCACTCTTATTCTATCCATTATTTGTTTTAGGCTTAAATATCATGGGTTGGACCCATGTACCATCATTCTAATTATATTTTTGGAGTCTCCAAGGGCGTTCAACGCTCGGATTTGCTAGTATGGGCAAGTTGAATGCATTTTAGCAGTGTGTAGGCCTTGGATTTATTTTTGGTATCCGTCCCAAGATTCCAGTGATAGTTTGGGGATATTTTTCCTCCAGGTTCAAAGAGAACCCCCCCCCTACACTTGCCTCCCCTAGGTTTCCCTTTGAAGTRCCATCAAAACAAAGAGTATGAACTTGTTTTTTTTGGATCCAGATTTCTATGTTTTGAATATTGTGAAGCTGCCAACATGATCTATGTGATGAGGTTGGAGGCTTACTTGGTTTAAGATTAAAACTTGCCATCCAATATTTTTCCAAGTCATTCCAATTGGAAGGGTCTTCTACATTTAGAGTTTTTGAGTTCATAACTTATGAGAGAAGCAATTTGGCCTTAGCAGCTACAGTTTGGGGGGGAGAAACGGTCCCCTGGAAAATTTGGTTGTTTTGAGCCAACCATATCTGCCAGCAGACGAACTTGGGGACAAACCTCCAAATACACTTCAAGAATGGTTTTTCCTTGAAGGATCCCTAGTAGTGGTTATCCCAATTCCCCACGATGGGGGTAGGAGTTGAAGGCCATATTATTTTTCTAGAAAGTTATATGAAGAACACTTTCCAAATTGTTTGCGAGAAGGGGAAATTCCATAAGAGATGGTGAATATTATCTTGATTGCTTTGACACATAGGGCAGTTGAAAGGGCCGTGGAAGCATCTTTTCATAAGATTATCTCCTGTGAGTATTTTCCCATGAGCTAAAGACCAGGTGAAGAAGTTAACTTTGGCGAGGGAGTCTTGAATCCAAACATTTTTCCATTTTTCTGAGTTCTGATACTCTCTCATAGAGGAGAGGAGCGCATTGTATCTTTATTTTACCGAGTAGCCATTTATGCCCCATCCTCGGTTGTCTAGAGTGGTTTTAAGGATGGGAGTTGCCCCTTTCAGGAGAGAGGTCAGACATTGTTCTTGGTTGATCAAGTGCTCAGGTACTATCCCCAGATGTCAATCCTTCCAGTTGCCATTCTCATTGCAGGATAAAATATCATAGAGGGTGTGTTTGTGTTCATCAAGCATCCATCTTTTTAGATCGCGGGTTTCTGCTTCACAGGATTTGAGCTCCACTCCTAGAATTGGGTCTTTCCAGATTCTGATCATTTTCCCATTTCTCAGTATCCAAGAGAGATGTTCTTTGAATAATGGATTACGGCCTTTATCAGTTTCCATATTTGTGATCCTGCTTGGGGAGCTTGTGTTTTGTCCATGCTTCTTTTTCTTTTACCCATCCTGTATTTTTTTATTAGAGGCATTTTCCACCATTCCTTTTCTCCTGTGACTATCCTCCAGAGAAGTTTATCTCCCATTGCTATATTGGTGACTATAGGATCTCTGATTCCAAGTCCCCAGATTTTTTTTGGGCAAGGTGACTGTATCCCAGTTTACTAGGTGGATTTTTTTGTGATTAGATTTTCCTCCTTGCCACAAGAATTTGCAAATAAGTTGTGCCAAATATTTTAGGATTCCCTTTGGAGCTAGAAGGGTACAAAATTGAAAAATGGTGAGATCCGAGAGAACTGATTTGATCAGGACCACCCTTCTTGTTGGGTTGAGCAATCTTGATCCTCAAGAATCCATCTTTTCTTTAACCTTTTGAAAAGAAAACTGCCAAAAATCGTCAGGGAGTGCTTTTAGACACAGAGGGAGACCCAAATATTTGAAGGATTTCCAATCCTGGGTGATGTCGAACCCCATTATTTTAGTAATTCCTTCTCTTATGGCTACAGTTTCATTCCAAACGTATATTTGACACTTTTCCTTGTTCATGAGCCCTCCCGAAACTAGAAGAAAAGTGTCCAGAACTTGCAATAGTCTTCTAGCCAGAATTTTTGAGGCCCCGCTCAAGAGTATTGTGTCATCTGCAAACTGGGAGTGATTCATTCTTTTGACCCCTTGGCCAATTTTGATACCTGGGATTGTGCCATTTATGCTTTCCCATTCAAGATTGTGATTTAGGGATTTGACCATGATCACAAAAAGGAGTGGGGAGAAAGGGTAGCCATGTCTTAAACCTCTAGAGGCTTTGAAGAAGGGAGCAGGTCTTCCATTTAGGAGGGGAGTGATCCAAGGGGAGGCAATACAGGATTCCGTCCAGGAAATGAAGTTTTGACTGAAACCAAATTTTTTCATAAATTTAAAAAGGAAGTTGTGCTCTACTCTATCAAACGCATTTTCCATATCAAGTTTTATTTCCATTTCTTATTCCCCTCAAGATCTGCTGGCGTGAATTTCTTCTTGAACCAAGATGAAGTTGTCCCAAATTTGATGGCCTTCTACAAATCCTCCTTGACTTGGAAGGATTAGTGATCTGAGAAGAGGATTTAACATGTTGGCGATTATTTCGGATATAATTTTGTAAAAGATATTGCAAAGAGAGATGGGTCTAAACCGGTCCAGGGAAGAGGCTCCAATTTCTTTTGGGATGAGAGCTAAGGAGGAGGAATTGGTGGCTCCTCCCAACATTTTTGACTTGTGGGTGTATCTTATCATCCTYATGAAATCCGTTTTTATTATGTTCCAACACTTTTTGTAAAAATTAAGAGTGAATCCATCTGGACTCGGGGCCTTGTCTTCGTGGAATTGATTTAGAGATTTTAGAATTTTGCTTCTTCGATTGGTCTATCTAGATGTGTATTGTMTTCCTCTGTAACCTTACTGGGGATGTGTTTGAGAAAAGCATCTATTGTTTTTTATTCAACTCTACCAGAAGTGGTGTACATTTTCTAGAAATGCATTGATGCTTGTTGCTTGATTTGGTTGAAATATTTTAGGATTTCCCCTTCTGAGGTTTTGATTTTGGAGATTTGGTTTGTCCAATTTCTAGCTTTTGCATGTCTATGGAAAGAGGTGTTCTAATCCCCTGCTTTCAACCATAGGCTTCTGGACTTTAAGCACCATGTGATTTCCTCTTTTGCTAGCACTTGCATATAATCCTTGTGGATTTTTTGTTCCCTTATGATGTGGTTTTGTTGGATCTCAGTTGTTTCCATTTCCTCCTGCAAGTTTTCGAGTTGTAACTTTTTTCCCCTAACGTTGCTTTGCATTGTGTTTTTTGCCCATATTTTTAGGTAAAATTTTACCAGCTTTAGTTTCAGCTCCCATATGTAATTGGGTGAACCTGTGACCCACTAATTCCATGTTTGAGCAATGGATTGGATGAGCTCCGGGTGATCCAACCAAAGAGGGTTGAATCTAAAGGGTATGGGCCGCCAATTATTTTGAGCTTCGAAGATCAGTCTGATAGGTCGATGATCCGACCCTTCCTAGGGGAGATTTGAGGAGCAAGTTATGTCTGGAAGAGCAAAAAAGGAGTTGTTGATCAAGAAGTGGTCCAATATTGTCACTATGTGCCCTGGGCCAACCCTTCTATTATTCCAAGTGAACATTCCCTTATCTGAAGGAACGTCAAAGAGATCCAGATCCGATATAAGATCGTCCAATATTTCTCGGAATTGATCTCTCACAACAGATCCTCCTTGTTTTTCTTTTGACCCTATGGTTTTGTTAAAGTCTCTGGAAATGATAATATTTCGAGGGGGATTGTTAGTGGTCAGGTCCAGAAGGGATTGCTAGCATTCGTTTTTTTTTTCATATAGTTATTGGGTATATAAACATTTATTATGGAGTACAGCATGCTTGAGTCTTACTTGAGGAGGTTGACCATCAGCCAGAACTGCGTCTGCACCTAATCTCTTAGGTCAAATTCCTTTGCATTCCAAAAGGTTCATATTCCTTTCGAGGCCCCTCTAGAGCTGACTTCTTTTCCTTCACCTTTTTTCCAAAATATTTGAAATTCTTTGAGGGTTTCTAGATCCCTCATTTTCATCTCTTGGAGCATGAGGACTGAGGGATTTTCTATTTGTAACAATTTTCTAACTTCTTCTTTTTTGACCCTGCTTCCTAATCCTCTGCAGTTCCAGGAGACGACTTTCATCATTTATTAGTGGATTTTGGTTCCCCCCCTTTTGAGGACTGTGAAGTTGCTCCTTTATGTTGGGTTGCCTTGTTTTTCCCATATTTTCCATCTTTCTTTAGTGTCTCCTCTATTTTTTTTTGAATGCCCGGTTATTTTTCTCTGTCTGCAACTGATTCTCTTTTGTTCCTTTGGGATTTTCTTCCATGTTTCCTTGTGATGGATGGTTGAGTTACTTCCAGGTTAGAATCACTATCAGAAGTGTCATGCCTTTCCTCTTCTGACATTTCTGGAATCTTCGGCGTTTGGCTGGGGATTGATTTTGCTGTTGAATCCCCACTCAAGTCTAGGATTTCTTTTTCTTTTTCTTTTCCTTTTCTGATCTGTTCTCCTATATCTTCTTGTCTCTTTCTGTCATTTTCTTCCTAGGATTCCATGATTTCCTCTATGTTTCTTTCTAAGTTAATACCATCATATCGGTTGTGACTTGATTCTCCTTTATGTGGAGATATTGGTCGTGTTTCTTTTGTATATGGGGGTTTTTACCTCTAACTCTAAACCGGGATGGACTGGGTTTTTCCATTTTCTTTTTCCCTCTTTGGTTGTTGCAATTGATCTTTCTTTGGATCTTGATCCTGTAATTCTTTGGCTTTGGGGCAGGATCTGGCAAAGTGTCCATACTTGTGACATGATTTACATTTGAAGGGGGTTTTTTCACAGTCCACTTTTTGGATGTAAGACCAGCTATCTAGGTTTAGTTGTATTTCTTCTGGAAGTCCTTTTTCCAAATATACCTCCACGTAGAGCCTGGCGCATGCCTGTAAACCCTCTCGTGGTTCAGCATGATCGATATATTTTCCTAGAGTGTTTCCTATATTTCTTATGGTTTCATCATTCCAGCAATGGAGGGGAAGGAAAGGAAATCTTACCCATACAAGGACTGTTGAGGGTATGTCATTTATTGGGCTAAAATCAGGAGTCCATTTATTGAGGTACATTCCTCTTGCACCCATGAAGTAAGGTCCACTTCGAAATATCAGATCCCTATCTTATTTTTTTCAAACATGAAGGCAAAGAATCCCTTACCACAGAATGTCGTCGACATTTGTCCCTGGATCAGTTTGCACCAATTCGCATCCATCTAGAAGTGCATGGATTTTGGGGAGGTCCAGAGTCATGTGAATTGCCCGATCAGTCCTTTTTCCGCCAATCTAAGAGAAAGGCTCCACGTTGAGGGAGAAAAAATGGCTACCTTAGGAATTTCAGCTATTTTTTTCACAAAATGTGAGGGACTTGGCTTGGTTGTTTTGGTGTAAGACGAGATTAGGGCCTGGAAGGCCTGCAAGTCTGAGGACAAGGATCTCGGGGGCGGATCCCCTCCCTCAAAGGGATCCATTAAGGCTCTGAGATTCAATGGCGCTAAACCCTAGTATGCAGACCGCAACAACCTTGACCGCAATCCAAAGTGATTCATGGTTCTTTTGCCACCATTCTAGCGAGTCATTCACTCTATAATTTTACAGTTTTTGTACATTCTCTCATTAATAAATATTATTCATTATTGTATCTYTGTGTTTATTGCAATATTTATGTGTATTCGCAATATCTATGTATATTTAATTGTTATATCTCTACCTTCATTTTGTTMTCAAAAATAATCCAGATCAAGTTCAGATTGGTTTTCGAGAAGAGAAATGTACTACTGATTRTGACAAATAGATTGATGAGTTTCATGTTCCTCACATAGCATAATTTGAGCATACATATGACATTGTTGTCAATATGTCAGGATTTTATACTCATATAAGTGAACCTAACCTTGAGCCTACTTCCTCTTCCTCTGTGTTTATTGCAATATTTATGTGTATTCGCAATATCTATGTATATTTAATTGTTATATCTCTACCTTCATTTTTTTCTCAAAAATAATCCAGATCAAGTTCAGATTGGTTTTCGAGAAGAGAAACGTACTACTGATTGTGACAAATAGATTGATGAGTTTCATGTTCCTCACATAGCATAATTTGAGCATACATATGACATTGTTGTCAATATGTCAGGATTTTATACTCATATAAGTGAACCTAACCTTGAGCCTACTTCCTCTTATCATCCAATGAAAAACGTTGTGCCCTGTCATCATTCTCACCATAAAAATCAAAGGAATGGCAATCATGCTTTCAGATCTTTGTAGAAGATACGTGAAAGGCATAATTGGAGACCAATGTTGACTATAAAGATAGATTGTGGTTGGATTGATGGATGGTTGTGGAATCGTTTGACTATATGCTTTAGGAATTCATATCATTGTGTATCATCGGTTGTACAGTGGTGCAATTTTCCTCTTATGTGTTGATAATTTCCTTGGAAGTGGTCGACTGAGGATCAAACCCACATAACAGTGGACTAGGGAATCAATTGAGTACTTAAGGAGAAGCACAAGTTCAAGGTGAGCATCCATTTTCCATTGATATCAAAGGGGGATAATTGTAGACAAGGGGAGAATTATTTATATGCCTAATGGACTATGTGTTTCATTGCAAGATTGTCATCAATGACAAAGGGGGAGATTATTGGAATTATCGTCATTGATGTCAAAGGATTAATGATGTCATTAATGTCATATTATGACATTACAATACACATAATATTTTCAATATATATATATATATATTTATTAAAAAGGGGGTGCATGTGCAAAAGTAAAAAGTGAAATGGTGGTTTCAAACCCATGGGTTTGGGGTATTTTCCCATGGTATTTAGGGTATTTTCTCATATTATTGGGAATTAATTATTGAATGAATGTACATGTCTTTTCATGAAATGGTTATGAAAAAGTATAAAAAGAGAAAGCCTTGAGAGAAACTTAGTGTGTGAAAAATGGATTAGCAAAAATTGAATTGCGAAATCAATTTCAGGTTATCTTGGCATTTTTGCAGTAATTTTTTTTTCTAGGATGTTTCAAACCCTATAATTTGGAAGATACGGAGGATAGATCTTGGTGTACCTTTGGTAAAAATTGCATATGTTTGTTCACTACACGTTTGGAGATATGCCATGTGGAAGTTAGGGTTCATGAATGCTCCTGAAATCAGTCTCAAACATGTCAGCTTGGAACTTTCACTGTAACTTATTTTTTGTGATGTTTCATACCCTAATATTTTGCGGAGACATTGGATAGATATTGGGATACATGTAGTAAAACTAGCATATGCTATTTAGATATAATTTTGTATATATAGCTTCTGGAAGTTAGGGTTCCCAAATGCTCATTAAATCAGTTTCAAATAGGTCATCTTGGAACTTTTGTTATAACTTATTTCATGGAATTTTTGAGACCCTGATATTTTGCAGAGATAGAGGAGATATCTTTTTGTACATTTGGTAAAAATATATGATGTTGGTTCACTATTATTTCAAAGATATGACCTATGGAATTTAGGGTTCCTAAATTCTCTTGAAATCAATTTCAAACAGGTCAGCTTGGCACTTTTTCTATAACTTATTTTCTGGGATGTTTCAGACCCTGACATTTTGCAAAGACAAGGGATACATCTTGGTGTACATTTGGTAAAAATATTAGATGATTTTTCGTTATACTTTTGTAGATATTCTCCATGGAATTTAGGGTTCCCGAATGCTCCTAAAATCAATTTCAAACAAGTCATCTTAGCACGTTTGCTATAACTTATATTTTGGGATTTTTCAAACCTTGAGATTTTGTAGAGATAGAGTAGACATACATAAGTACCTCAGATAAAAATTTCATAATCATATTTGCAAAATTGGATATGTGGCATGTTGTACAAGTTCATTCTTTGGAAGAGGCCCCAACAAGCTTTGGGAAAGTTGTCATTTGGAAATTCAAATTTTGGTCAGACCTAGAAAGGGCAGAAGTAGTGAGCAGACCTAGTGAAGGTAGAAGCAATGACTAAACCTAGAAAAGGCATAAACAACAAGCAAACCTGGTGAAGGAAGAAATAACAAGCAGACTCTATGAAGGTTGGTGCAGCACAGAGATTGATGTCTCTTTCTAAGTTGGTAGTGTTGGGGATTAGTTTATCCAGTAGATCGATGTCTACGAATATTTATAAGAGACTAGTTTCTCTTGTTAAGTTGGTGCTTAGCGATGGGGATCTATATCTCCAGCAGATTGGTGACTACGATGATCTGAAATAGATTGGTGTCTCTTGCTAAGTTGGTGCTTAGCGGTGGGGATTGGTGTCTACGGAGATATGTACGAGTAGGTTGGTGCCTACCAGGATTTGTATCAGTGGGGATTGATGTTTTTTCCAGTAGGTTGGTTCCTACAAATATTTGTCATAGTATGTTGGTACCTACAAAGAATTATAAAGAAAAGTTTCGTGTTTTTCTCCCAAAAAAGTTTACACGTCTTGTGTTACATGTTTTGCAATTAATATGTGATTGTTTTCTTATGGTTTATGAATGTTTGAAAAAGAAAAAATATATATCTTATATTGATTCAACCCCACCACACCCCCCCCCCTTTCAATATAAGTGTGTGCTCAACATTAGGATTGTCTTATCTCATCTCATATTGTATTTTGGATTGGATATATTGTGAAATGAGGTTCCCCCCTCTATGTGGACTGTATTCATTGACTTTTTATCATTTTTAAGGCATTGAAACATAACATTTGGTATCACAACATTGATCCTAGGGTTTTGCTACTTCAAACAAGGCATCTTGGAATTTCCACTATAACTTATTTTTTGTAATGCATTAGACAAAAAAAAATTGAGGTTACTCAAAAGACACATTTAAGTGTGTGTAGTAAAAATTTAAAGTTATTGTTCATTATACTTTAGGATATATATCCTATGGAAGATATAGTTTTTGACTCATCCTGAAATTAGTTTTAAAGGTGTTATATTGAGATTTTCTCTATAACTTGTTTTCTTAGAAGTTCCAAACAGTGAAATTTTGTGGAAATTGAGACACATAGTGAAGTATGTCTGATGCAAATTTCAATTTTTGGGTCATTATAGTTTCAAAAA
Source organism: Picea sitchensis (assembly GCA_010110895.2). Taxonomy (NCBI): domain Eukaryota; kingdom Viridiplantae; phylum Streptophyta; class Pinopsida; order Pinales; family Pinaceae; genus Picea; species Picea sitchensis. The sequence goes on along the minus strand of SNQJ01S0023165.1, from coordinate 109,195 downwards.
TATCTTCTATGTATGTTGGGGTTTGTGACTAGTCCTGAAATTAGTCTCAAACTAGTCATTTTTTATTTTCGCTATAAACGAATTTTTGTGTAGTTTCAGACTTTGAAATTTTCTTAATTTTGAGGAGACGTAGAGAATTACATGTAGAATTTTTTTCAAAAATTGAATCATTATAATTTGTGATACATTTCTTGTGGAAGTTTGGTATTTTTACTAATCATGAAATTAGTCTTAAACAAACCATTTTGGTATTTTTGCTATAACCTTTTATCAGTGAAGGTTCAAACTGTGAAATTTCTAGGAGTTTAAAAAGTCGTATCAGAGTACTATGGGCCAAATTTTCAGACTCAGAAGGGTTACAAGTTTATAGATATATCAATACAAAGGTCAATCATCCAAACATACTCCAAATTAGGGTTTGAAAGGTACATAACTTACAATTGGTATAACTTTTGATTGGAAAATCCATTTTTGGTTATTCAAAATTTGTGAAAAAAAAATAAGGAGAATTATTATTTTCTCACATGGATCCATAGGCTCCTTCAAAAATTACTTCACCAAATAAACCTATAGAGAGTTCAACCATGACTCAACAAGAAAGAGATAAAAAAAATTCATCAAATTGAAAAGAAGATGAATGAAAATATGGAATGGATGGAAAAAAATATGGGTGAAAATATGGAACAAATGGAAAAGATGGATAAGAAGATGGAGGAATTGTAAAATTCCATTTTATAAACCTTAGATGGGAGGATTCATAAAAGTGTCATTGTGACCAATGTGACTCATGAAAATAAAGGTAGTATTCATGTTGAACAACATGTCGGTAATAAGCAATTTTCAAGTGGATTTAATTCTAATAGTGGAGTTAATTATGCTTGGGGTCCCAAATTCAACTTTCTAAGGATTGAATTAAATAAGTTTGATTGAACAAAGGCCTTTACCTAGGTGAACCAAATAGAGCAATTATTTGAACTGCATAATAATATGGATGATAAGTAAAGGATTTACATAGCAACTTTGAACTTTGATATAAAACCATATCAATGATATCAATGGGTAGTTAAAAAGAAACCCCCTTTTTATCATTAGACTTGGAGTTTATTTACAAGATACTTAGAAGCATAATATGGGAAAGTTTGGGAACATTACTACTTCAGTCAATTGACAAGAATCAAGCACTTAGGTGATATTGAATATTATAATTCAGAATTTCAGGTATTGGCCACATGGGTGGATGACATAAGTGATGAAAATTTGTTGGAAGCTTACATGGGTGGATTAAAAGAACACATTAAACGTGAGTTTTTCTTAAGACATCCAACAAATATTATCGAAGCTATGCAATTTTTTCATTACATTCAAGCCAAGAATAAGGCTACACAGAAATCTACCATTGGGGCATTCACAAGAAGTAGAGATCATTTTGGGGTCCATAAGACAATTGTGCTTCAACCGAAAAAGTTGACACCTCAACCAATGGATGAAAGAGAAAAGGGACTATGTTTCAATTGTGATAGCAAGTACAGTAAGGGCATAAACACAGTAAGAGGAAATTATTCTACATAGTCTGTGAAGAGGAAGAAGCTCAAGAATTGGAACCACCACAAGATCTAGATCTAGAAGAGACTACTCTAATAATATATTGGCATGCATTGGTCAACATCAATACTCTACAAACCCTCAAGATACAAGGATACATCAAAAAGAAAAAGGTAGCAATGTTGATTGATTATGTTAGTACCCATAACTTCATCCATTACAAATTAGCAAAAGATCTCAATTGCTTTGTATTTTCAGTACCAAAGTTTCAAGTAATGATTGCAGATGGAGGTACCATAAATTGTTCTAGGAAGTGTCATATTATTAATCTCAATATGGGGGAGCATTGTTTGGATAGTCCCATGATTTCCATATAAATGGGTGGTGTTGATGTTGTATTATGGGTCCAATGGCTACAATCATTAGGAAGGTGGCCCTTAATTTTCAATATCTTTTCATGAGGTTTTCCTCAAATGGAAAGGAAAATGAGATAAGAGGTATCCGAGGGAAACCCTCTAAAGTGATAATATATAATAGCATGACAAAATTACTCAAAAAGGGACACCATGTTGTAATTGCACAATTATTATCACTTGATGTTCAAACATCTATATCCTCTACTCCATTAGATATGTGAATAGTTATCAACATTAATTCCAAGGTATTTGGTGAAATTCCTAAGGGTCTTCTACCTAATCAAGATCATGACCATGTTATTCATGTGCAACTCGGAAGTGTACCACCTAACGTTAGGCCCTACAAGTATCCATATGCATAGAAGAGTGAGATTGAGCATATGATCCAAGAAATGTTAGAGGTTGGCATCATTCAACCTAGCCAAAGTTCTTTCTCTTCACTAGTGGTGATTGTTACAAAAAAGAATGGTTCATGGTGTATGTGTCCAGATTATAGACAACTCAACAAAATGACCATCAAAAAAAAGTTTCATATTCTTTTTATTGATGAATTATTAAATGAATTGCATTGAGCAATTTTATTTACTAAGTTGTATCTTTGATCAGGATATCATCAAATCAGAATGAGGCAGGAAGACATTCTCAAAACAACTTTTAGAACACATGAAGGTCATTATAAGTTTTTTTTTATGCCATTTGGACTTACTAATGCACCTTCAACATTTCAAACCTTGATGAATTCTATTATTCAGTCCTTCCTTAGAAAAAATTTGTTAGTATTTTTTGATGACATACTAATCTACAACAAATCTTGGGAAGAGCATGTACAACATGTTGACAGAGTATTACAACTATTGGAAGAGAAAAAACTTTATGCAAAGTCTTCCAAGTGTGTCTTTGGGGTTCAAGAAGTGGAATATTTGGGTCCCATTGTATCTCATGAAGGTGTAAAAGTGGACCCTAACAAAATTAAAGCTATGAGAGAATGGTCAATTCCCAAAACCTTGAAGAAACTTAGAGGATTCTTAGGATTGACAAGCTATTACCACAAGTTTTTCAAGAACTATGGTCAAATAGAAGCACCTCTAATAGAATTATTAAAGAAGGAAGCATCTTTTGGACTAAAGCAACAACCAAATATTTTGAGAAACTTAAGGAGACTATGTGTACAACTCTCGTCCTAGCCACACTTGACTTCACAAAAACATTTATTGTGAAGTGTGATGCCTCGGGCCATAGAATTGGTGTAGTTTTAATGTAAGAAGGAAGGCATCTTGCCTTTGAAAGCGACCAACTTAAACGAAAAATCTTACTCAAACCCATTTATGAGAAATAAATGTTGGCCATACTACATGCAGTTAAGAAATGGCGCCCTTACCAAATAGGGAGACACTTCAAAGTAAAAATAAATCATAATAGTTTGAAGTACTTCTTGGAGCAATGATTATCTTCATAAGATCAAGAAAAATGAGTTACAAAGATGTTAGGTTGTGACTTTGAAATTATCTACAAAAAAGCAAACATAATGTTGTGGCAGATCCCCTTTCAAGGAAAGAAAAAGAAACAAGAGGTTCACTATTTATTGTTTTTATTCTACAATCTGATTGGGTGGATGGTGCAAGGATAGAATGGAAGCAAGATCAAGGGGTATGCAAGATCATTCAACAATTGTAAGAGGACCCGAGTTCATTAGATAATTTTGTATGGAAGAATGATTTGTTATGGTATCATGATCGCTTATATTTATGTAAGAATTCCCAACTCAAACAAACAGTGCTTCTCAAATTGCACACTTCTCTTATAGGAGGACATTCAATGTTCTTGAAAACGTACCACATGATCAAGAAGATTTTTTTCTGGGAAGGTCTTAAAATCGATGTTCAAAATTTTATCTGAATGTTTGGTTTTCCAACATAATAAGGGAGAGACAATCAAGATGTCAGGTATCCTACAACCATTAGCTATACCAAATCAATGTTGGGAAGAAGTTTCAATGGATTTTATTACAAGTTTACCCAAAACTAAAAAAAAGTCGGTCATCATGGTAATAGTGGATCGAATGACAAAGTATGCCCATTTTTTTCTCTCTTTATCATCCTTTTAAAACAAGTACAGTAGCCTCAACATTCATGGAAATAGTTCAAAATCTACATGGAGTCCCCAAGATTATTGTAAGTGAAAAAATCCAATCTTCACTGGAAATTTTTGGATTGAATTATTTTCTTGTTTGGGTACTCAATTGGCTCATAGCTCATCTTATCATCTTCAATTCGATGAGACAACTGAGATTGTGAATAAATTTCTAGAAGAATATATTCATTGTTTTGAATATGATAAGCATACATAATGGATCAAGTGATTTCCCTTGGTGGAATGGTTGTATAACATATCCTTTCATACTTCATCAAACATGTCCCCTTTTTTGGCACTTTATGGATATCACCCTCCATCACATCATATCACCCTTGAAATGGACTACAAAGGTTCAATCATTGGAAGACCACATTGGGAACCAACAAGAGGTTCTCAAAATATTGAAGGAAAACTTAGTTATGCCATTAAATAGGATGAAACAACAAGCATATCAACATCACAGTGAAAGAAAGTTTGAAGTGGGGAATTGGGTATTTATGGGGCTACAACCATATAAACCGATGTCCCTCAAGCAACAAAAGAATCATAATAAATTAGCACCCAAATATGATGTCCCCTATAAGGTTTTGCAAGTGATTGGAAGTATAGCTTACATATTAGAGTTGTCTCCATCTTCACATGTACATCCAGTGTTCCATGTTTCTTGCTTAAAGAAGGTCATTGGTAACAAGATCTCAATCCAAACTATTTTACAAGAGATTAATGAAGAAGGAAAAATCATACTAGAACCGGAAACAATCCTTGAAACAAGGACTAAGAAGTTGAGAAATCAAGCAATTGCAGAGTACCTCATCAAATGGAAGAACCTACCAGTGGAAGAGGCAACGTGGGAAGATGAGTTCTTCTTGTTGAAATACACGTGATTAGTCAAGTGTTGAGGAAAACACTTGTTTGAAGGGTAGGGGCATGTTAATCCCTAGACAAAGCCTCGTGTTATGTATAAAACCCCTTATTAATCCCTAGATATTGAATTATTACATTTCTAATGTTATATTTTTATGTAGGCTAGAACCCTTCATTGCACCATTTCATTATAATTGTATCATTTATCCCCTGTATATATGCCAATGAGACCTAGTCTTAGGATCATATTATCTCATATTCGGAATTGGATATATTGTAAAAGGAGATTTTCCCCTCGAAGTGGACTGTATTCATTGAATTTTTATCATTTTCAAGGCATTGGATCATAACAAGAAGAATTCTTCACTATAACATATTCATGTTTTTGGTTGTAAGGCATATTCTCATGTGCCTAAGGAGAAGTGGTCGAAGTTGGATAACAAGATTGTGAAATGTATCTTCATCGACTATGGTATTGGTGTGAAAGGGTACAAACTTTGGGATCATGTGGCTATAAAAGTTTGTATAGTAGGAATGTTATTTTTAGATAAATTACGCATTCGTATGTAACAATGTAGCCAGAAGAGTACAAGACGAAGCCACTGGTTCAACTACCACCCAAGACCGAGAAAGATGAACCAAAAAATAAATAATAATTTCATGATGGATTTGATGAAGAGGATTCAATGAGTTTAGAAGAGGAGGAAGAAACTTCACCTCAAAATTTTAGTAGGCCCACTTGGAAAAGAAGCAAACCAGATAGGTATAATTATAGTCTATCTGATTTCATCTGTATATTTGCTTTATTTCCTAACACCGATGAACTTATAACTATGAAAGAAGTAGTGGAGATGAAAGATAAAGAGTCCTGGAGATTGGCCATGGATGAGGATGTTGATATTATGGTAGATGTGGGGGGTATTTACCTCCACGTGTAAACCTGACAATGATAGAATACTCTGGGAAGCAAGAAGAAACCCTAATGAGTTGGCTAATAACCCTAGAAGACTTGTTGACTCAAGAAGATAATTTATATTAGGTTATTAGCCTCCAAGAGAAGAAGTCGGCCAAAAATAATAATATATATTGAACAGACAGATACCCAGAATGAGAAGTCGGCAAAAGCAGTTAGCCAGAATTAGTATAAATACAGGAGGCTAGTTCTCATTCTGGCAGGTAGTCTCAGAATTGCAGTGCCTAGTCTTGTGCACACTGCAGTGCCCAGTCTTGTGCGCATTGCAGTGCCCAGTCTTGTGCGCAGGTTTGAGGAGAGTTTCCATTGCAGCTGCTGCAGCTAGCAGATCACGTTGGGCTTGGACTATTTCTTGGCTAGGGTTTGGACTATCTGATCAGCTCTTTTTGGTGCGTTATCCTTGGGGAAAGGTGTGTTACCCTTTGTTTGGCTATCTAGCCTAGGTTTTTCTTCCAAAATGATTCTTTGTCAAGGTTAAGGTGCTCGGAGGGTGGCTTCGGCCTATGGTTGGGTGACAAGGGTATTTTCAATGGTAAAACGTGCACACATCTCTCATATTCTAACAGGTTATGGGCCCACACCTCCTTCATTCAGTCTAAATGTTGGAAGGAAACATAGTTGCTAGGATATTGAGCTCGTTGAGGAACTATCGCTAGGGTTACTAGCAGAAGAAGCTTCTAAGACACTGTCGCTAGGGTTACTAGCAAGAGCAGTTGCAGAAACCCTAATCCTCTTGTTGAGGCACCTTAAGTGAATGGATTGACCTAATCTCCGAATAGATCATGCGTTCTAGCCTAGCGCATATCCTGATACTCTCAACAAGCCAAGACATGAAGTTTGAGTTTATGGTCAAATCTAGGGTTTGACCAAGTCAAAGAAGCCATGACTTATTCTATGAAGTCAGAGAACAAGTTAGATGGAGCCTCTAACTTCAGAGCGTGGAAGAAAAGGATTGACCTCATCCTTGCCAAGAATAAAGTGTTGGATATCG
>SNQJ01S0023165.1:83551-102266 GCA_010110895.2 Picea sitchensis | reverse complement strand
TACCGGGTGAATGGTATGTTTTGTGCTCAAGACCATTACCTGTAATACCTCCCTAGCTAGGAGGGAGTGTTGATATTATGGTAGTTGCGGGAGGTATTTACCTCCACGTGTAAACCTGACAAGGATAGAATACTCCGGGAAGCGAGAAGAAACCCTAATGAGTTGGCTAATAACCCTAGAAGACTTGTTAGCTCAATAAGATAATTTATATTAGGTTATTAGCCTCCAAGAGAAGAATTCGGCCGGAAATAATAATATATATTGAACAGACAAATACCCAGAATGAAAATTCTGCCCAGGCAGTTAGCCAAAATTAGTATAAATACAGGAGGCCAGTTCTCATTCTGGCAGACAGTCTCAGAATTGCAATGCCCAGTCTTGTGCACACTGCAGTGCCCAGTCTTGTGCGCAGGTTTGAGGAGAGTTTCCATTGCAGCTACTGCAACTAGCAGATCACGTTTGGCTTGGACTATCTCTTGGCTAGGGTTTGGACTATCTAATCAGCTCTTGTTGGTGCGCTATCCTTGGGGAAATGTGTGTTACCCTTTGTTTGGCTATCTAGCCTAGGGTTTTCTTCCGAAATGATTCTTTGTCAAGGTTAAGGTGCTCAAAGGGTGGCTTCGGCCTATGGTTGGGTGACAAGGGTATTGTCAATGGTAAAACGAGCACAGATCTTTCATATTCTAATAGAGGAAATGGATGCACTTAGAAAGAATGACACTTTGGATTTGATATCATTCATTGATGGATGGAAACCCATTGGATGCAAATGGATATTAAAAAATAAGATCGGTTAAGATGGCAACATTGAAAAGCACAAGGCATTCCCAGGTTGAGGGGATAGAGTTTGGTGATTATTTTCCCCGGTTGCTAAATTAACATTTATTAGACTCCTATCATTTGTAGCAACGACTTTAGATTTAGAGATAGAATAGATGGATGTGAAAATGAAATTTCTACATGGTGACTTGAAGGAGGAGATCTATATGACACAACCAAAGCACTAAGCTAAAAAATGTAAAGAATCGTTGGTTTGCAAATTTAAAAAAAAAAATACTTTATATGGTCTCAAATAATTTCCCAAAATGTGGTGCGAAAAGTTCAATGATTTTTGTGTTGGTATTGGATTTTCTAAGATCCAAATTAGATCACTATGTGTGTTACAAATATGACGGTGGTCATTTCATTGTTATCACTCTATATGTAAATTTTATTTTATTCTTTGATAATAGTAAGAATGTGATTCATGATTTAAAGTCTCAACATTCAACACAATTTGATATGAAAGACTTGTGGACTACGAAATATATCGTAGGAATGGAGATGATGAGAAATAGAGCAAATATAAATTTTTGGTTGAGCAAGTGTTAGTATGTAAACTCTACACTACAACACTTTCACATGGAAAATTGCATATCGTTAAGTGTTTTGATTTATATGGGCACAAATATTTCAATTAAGTAATGTGCCACAACACCCGCAAAGATGGAGGATATTGTTTATGTTCCTTATGTTAGTACAATTGGTAGTTTGATGTATGTTACGGTATTTGCTAGACCAAACATTTCCCAAGTAGTGGGAGTCTTGATTCAATTCATTGCTAATCCTAGACATGAACATTGGCCTACAGTGAAGAGGGTATTCAAGTATTTGCAAGGTACTTTTGAATATTCAATTTTCTATCATAGTGATGTTTTAAGGGACCCACACTCAATGAATATACAAGGCTATGTGGATTCTAATTGGGCCATGGGATGTAAATAGAATGAGATAAATTAATGGATGAGTGTTTTGATTGTTTGGTGGAGCAATCAGTTGGATGAGCAAGAAAAAATATATGGTCGCCTTTTCCACTACTGAGTATATGGTAGCTACTCATGCTTGTAAGGATATCATTTGGTTTCTGAAACTGTGTTCAAAAGTAGGGCTAAGTCAGAGATCTATTATAGTTGAATGTGATAGTAACAATGTCATTTGTTTGGCTAAGAAACCAACCTTTCATGCAAAGACAAAGCATATAGATATCCAATACCATTTTGTTAGGGACATGGTAGAGGATGGAAAGGTGATACTAGAGAAAATTGACACTTTGCAGAATGTTGCAGATGCATTGACGAAACCGGTGAGCATAGGTAAATTCAAGTGGTGCTCTAAGTCTATGGGTCTTATGGCCCCTAACAATTAGCTCACAGTTTGATGCATTATGCCTTGTACCCTTGCAAAGTATATGACAAGTGAGAGAATGTTGGGACAGGTGTGTCATACACTTGGTAGTCTTGTAGTGGAGCAGAGAATAAATGCAAAGTTGTAGCAGGGAATAAATGCATAATAGTGGGGAGGAATAAATGCAGAGCTATAGCAAGGAATAAATGCATAGTAGTGGTAGGGAATAAATGCATAGATATAGTAAGGAATAACTATTGATTAGTGGCACACAATAAATATAGGTCACTAGCGGAAAATGAATGCTAAGCAACGATAATTAGCCAATTAATTGTTGGTAGTTTCCAACATGTAGAATTGGAAAACCATAAATGGTTTATGGTTTTTTGTTATGTTTATTTATTGAGTGCTAAGGTTGGAGAAAAACAGAGCGTGAGTTTTAACTTACTATTATGTTGCCAAAATTTCTATGGAATCTTTATGCTACTACTGAACACTCTTGTTGAGAGCACAAAGACTTTGTAATGTATTGTAACCATTTAGTTGTTAAATAATATAATGAGTGTGCTTTAGTGTGTGGGGTTTCTCTCTCGAAAGGGTTTTCCCCAAGAAATTGTTGTCCAATGGTTGTATGTTTCTGAGTTGTTTATAACAACAACTGTGTTTATTTATTTATTGCATATTTTCTCTCATTGATTAGTGTAAGAAGCATATTTTGTGCCTCTACTTCAATATGAATATCATCCTTCCATGGTGAACAATTACAAGGAATGGTTTGAATTAATATGCATTTGGAAATGTCAATTATTTTTTTAGATACATTTTACAAGATAGAATGAATTTTGTTGTCATAAATATCCATTGTGCTTAGGGACATTCTACAACAAAGTATAAATGAGATGTGTAATTTTGTGCTTAACATGGGCATGTGGAATTTTAAAAAAATAGTATAAATCCATCATGTACCAAGGATCAAATTTGTTGAGGTACAAACCATTTTTAAGTATTAAAATTTGATGAATCTCAAGTCTTTCATGCGTCAAGAGGGATCAAATCCATCAAGTTGCAAACTATTTTGAGGGATCAAAAGTCTAAGGAGATTTGCACCTTGATGAATTAAATCCCTTTCGGTCCTTGATAACTCTCGGGTTAAGATTAATCTTATAAATGATGAATGGATTTCCACTTTCTTTTTAGCTAAATAAGATAGTATTTTTTCCATTTCTTGAGTATTACACAAACATACGCATGCACAAATATAATATCCACCCATCCATATCGAAGAACACTTCACTTCCGACAACACAACTACATAATTCCAAAACTAAGAGACAAGGATCCATGAAGGTGCCCCTCTCACTCACTCCTATTGTGATTTCTCATTCTTATTGTGATTTTCTTGATAAAAGACCAAAGGAGAAAATTATTTTTCTATACCTATGACCCCTATACTTCACCTAGGCCAAAGCAAAAGCATGCATTTAGTGATGTGGGTTGGTTAAGCTCACCACAAACCTTATATCCATTATAATAGTTAAATATAATTACATAAAATGTTCTTAACATTTTGTTGTACTTCCGCCTAACCTTGTTTTGGTACCTATAAATCCCCTTTTTTTCCATTATGATAGTGAAATCCCACCCTAGAGAAGTATATCACAACATTGCTCACCCCTTACAGAACAAACCATGTAACTAGTTTGCCCAAAAGAAAATGTTGTGACAAACTCATGTGCGGTTGTAAATTTGGATCAAAGAGTTACCTTGTCCTCCAAGACCTATGAACCTATTTCTATCTTCCCTAAAAACCTATTTCTATCTTCCCTACCAAAGCACTCATTCACTTATGTGGGATGGTTAAAGTTATGCAGGTTGGTTAAGGCCATTGTAGCTCTTCCTTATATTCATTAGTGAGGTGTAGCTCTTCCTTGTAATCATTAGTGAGGTGTAAGTGAAAAAAAAGTTATGCTAAAATTTTTCATTTCTTACACTTGGTAGTTGAAATTTGCATTAGAAAGAAATTATCAAGGTAATGGAATTTAGCATTGTCACCCAATCTCTAATGGCAAACCTTAAACATATACATATTACTAACAAGTGGAACCTTGATGTTTTGCAAGATTCTAAAAAAACACTTTTACATCAAGGTTTAAGGTTTGTCACCTCTAATAATTTCATTAACCATATTATTGGTATTTTTTCCCCATATTTTCAGACCAATTTTCTTTGAAATTCGATCAAAAATTGTTAAAATTGCAGATTTGAGTTATTGAAACTTTACTATCAAATTATCAAGGGGATGAATGCATTCATACATTAAAAAACAATTTAAGCATCAAAAAATTATGATTTCACCAAAAATTATAATTTAAGCATAAGAAAATTATGATTTCACCAAAAATTATATAACCCAATTCCTATAGTGATTGGATCCATTCATACATTAAAAAACAATTTAAGCATCAAAAAATTATGATTTCACCAAAAATTATAATTTAAGCATCAGAAAATTATGATTTCACCAAAAATTATATAACCCAATTCCTATAATGGTTGGAATACAGACATAAAATTCTCACTAATAAAAACCAACCATCTGATTTAATGATACATTAAGACTGACAGCTATTGTTCAATGGATTTTGAATGATTTTGAATTCTGATTTGATCAATTGAAGTGCTTATGACTGGACCACAACCCATGCTGATTTGATCAATTGAAGTGCTTATGACTGGAACACAACCCATGCTGACACTTTATGTTCAATGGATTTTGAATTCTGATATGATCAACTGAAGTGCTTATGACTGGACCACAACCCACATGCTGTGGTCCAATTGACTTTATTATAGGTTTCTCACAATTCCACGCAAACTCCCAAAAGGGAGCTCTACGCATAGGCGTGGGGTCTAACGTTTGAGCAGAAGCTCACTTCCCCGCTTTTTCTCACTTTTCCGTCCATTCTCCCAGTATAAATTTTGGAAGGAATAGGAATTTGCTGTTTCAGGATAATAAACAATTGCATCAACCGATAACTGCAATCAATACAATCAATCCGAAGGTTTATCGGGGTCTTTCAATCCACTTAGACCATCAAAATTGCAAAACCAAGGGTTCATTGGGATCCCTTAATGCACTCAGACCATCAAAATTGCAAAATCAGCAACGGATTGCGAGGAAATCGCAGATATGTAGCTTGCTGAACTCCGGCCGAGATGGAGTGTTTTAATTAGTAGATAGATAACGCCCTAAGCCTTTAACTTCAACACGTCCAAAATATTTCCAAGCCTTGAATTCTGTTTCATCGAATATTATAATTATCAAGCCATTATCAAGCCTAGAAGTTTGTTTTATCGAATATTTACGTCGAAAGGGTACATCTATTGACAATGAACAAATTTAATAGGAGTTTAGTGTTTAATAAGTTTTCTATGGACAGGATTAAATATGGCTGGAATATTCTTAGTAGTCACACAAAATAAATGATTGTAATTTCCATCATTAACTTCCTAACTATTATAAATGGTTATAATTTCCATCATTAACTTCCTAGCTATTATATAAAGACATCCGTTTATGTGTTTACTTTTTTACATTTATCTAATCATATTTAAAAATTACTTTGATAGCTAACTGATTGCCACATAAATGATTAACAAAAATTAAAATATTAACACCAGATAAATAAAACGCAACCGTTTATTTGTTAATCAATAATAAAATTTAATAAATTCTTTACCAACCGATACCTTTCTGTGTTCTCCAACTGCTGTATTAACAGCTGTGCTAGTATAATTTCTTTGAAATGAGCTGTGCTAGTATAATTTCTTTGAAATGTTATAGCCAGATTTTGTCGCAAGTTGTTCATTCCTCGATAATCAAGCACTCGTAAGCATATCAGGCCTTCACAGTGAAGGCTGATAGAAATGCGGTATGTCGCAGTCAAACGCTTGCCAGTATCACCTGTTGAAGTCAACTGTGTTTCTTGCTCTGCCCGTGATAAATATAGAGCTTTTCAGTTCACCTAGGAGCACTTTGTTACCATCTCACACTGGGCTAACCATAGATTTGAAGGCAAGATGGAAAAAAACAACAACTTAAGGGTCTTAACTTGCATAACCAATCCCATCAAAACTTATTAAAAATATTTCTCATAGATTCGATTTCTTAAACTGCGGTAGTACACTAAAAGAAAAGCAGTACTAAAATACAGCGAAAAAATGGATAACTCGACAGTACCTTCCTACTAGTACCTTTAATTTGTATACATCCATCAAAACAACACTTGACTGCTAACAAAGTTCTAAAATTCTAAAGACCACTAGGTAAAACCATTCCCATAAACTACAGTAAAAATTTGATAGATTTCCCATAAATAAACGGTCCCAAAAGTAAACATTGAAAAATAGATAGACATTGAAAAATAGATAGAACTATCACACCAGGGTGATTGATAGCAAGAACCTAATTACTACAAGTTGCTGTTTAGCCCATCCTATGTGGAAAACCCTCAACCCTAAAGAGCTTCGCACAAAACTATAGGCAACCTCGCCCACCAATTCTCAGCACTTACATAAAGGCAAGCCATCCATGATTTAATACGACATGAGGGTTCGAACCGAAATGGGCATAGTCAGAAGTAGCCTCACCCTGGTTACTGTCTTTTCTTGATTTGCCATGCAAATGCTACTGTGCAAAACTTCCTGTAAATGCATGTTTTAAGTCCATATACTGTGCAAAACTTCCTGTAAATGCATGTTTTAAGTCCATGTATATGGATTAGCTGCATAATATAGTCTCCCACTTTTTGATGTCACCAGTCTAGATCCAACTCAACTTTGGATCTATCAAGCAACCGGAAGGATTGAATCTTTTGAGGTGCAAATCTTTCATCAAGTTTTTGCACTTTAAAATAGATTTGCATTGCACTTTAAAATAGATTTGCACCTTGAGATTCGATCCTTCGTGCTTGATGGAACCACCTTTCCTCAAGTTTTTGCACTTTAAAATAGTTTGCACCTCAATAAATTTTGCATTTTAAAATAGTTTGCACCTCAATTAATTCGATCCTTCCACCTCAATTAATTCGATCCTTCCATCTCAAGGAGTTCGATCCTTCTTGTGGGTTTATAGAACCAGGGTTAAGACAAATCTAGATTAGTTGTTATTTTTTATTTTATTTTTTACTTAACAGTTTTGGCCTACATATTCACATCAGCATTACAGATAGACGTAACACATCTGCCCTGTACTGGGCTGTAGAATGTGCCTCTCAGAGCAATGGCCCCTATTAGGGGTTAGAATGCACCTCTCCATGCAATAATATAGTGATGCTTCAGTACTCCGCACAATAATATAGTGATGCCATAGTATATATACTTGCTTCCAACTCCCAAGAGGGTTTCCATACCAAAAAAATCACCTTTGCTGAAATGTGCTTTCCCTTGAATATAAAAACATGCCAAACCAAAGAATGCCTGAAATCCCTAAATGGATTTCAAGGACTATTTCGATGAGACACATAATGGAGAAAATTTACAACGAAACCAACCCTAATGCGGGACCCAGATTAGAAGCCTAATAACTAGCATCATTGATACAATTACACTTGGAGCAGTCATTTTTATAGTTACTCGCAAGAAAATAAATTCAAGTTAGAAATAGAAGCTGCACAACTAAATGAGATCTCACACATTAGCACTAAAATCATAACCAGAAAATTTCCTCCCTACTACCCGATAGTACTATATACACATCTGATGTGATGAAAGAACTGANCGCAAGAAAATAAATTCAAGTTAGAAATAGAAGCTGCACAACTAAATGAGATCTCACACATTAGCACTAAAATCATAACCAGAAAATTTCCTCCCTACTACCCGATAGTACTATATACACATCTGATGTGATGAAAGAACTGAATGGCCAAGGCTTGTACTCTCCATAAGAAGACTTAGAACATAGGTAACAACCATCCCATGCTCCATCGTAGGAACAATCCAGCACCAGCAAGACCTAAACCCAATACCACAGCAAGGCCCATGATGCGATGAAAGAACTGACTGGCCAAGACTTGTACTCTCCATAAGAAGACTTAGAACATAGGTAACAACCATCCCATGCTCCATCCTAGGAACAATCCAGCACCAGCAAGACCTAAACCCAATGCCACAGCAAGAGCCCATGCACTGATGTCAAATTTTTTCCGCCCATTTTTGTGTCGTTTGTTATGGCTAGCCTTTGAACCAGCCCACTGTTGGTACTTCATTGACCTCCCGGGAAAGAGTGCACCCAATTGATCCTGTGACACAGATTGGTCATTTGATTTTATTTGCAGGCATAGAGTTTCTATCTGTAAAAGTCGAAGCCATTGCCGATAAGCAAATAGATGTGATGCTTCCTTCAGAAAAAGTCGCAAGAGCTGTTCCTTTTCAAAAAAAGCTCGTGCAGCTGCTTTTTCTGCTTCTCTTGCTCTGGTCTGGGAATGGCAAAGTGCCTCCAATAACTGTGCCCTGTCTCCATCACTTTCAAAGCTCAGCCTACTTTCACTCCAAGTTTTGTTTGTACTCTCAGAGCTACAAAAGTAAAACAGATAGGAGTTTCAATCTGGGAAAAATGAATTTCAAGTTTCAACCAATGTCATAATGTAAAATCCAGGACACAATGTTAACCACGGAAATGCAAGACTTCCTTGTTAACAATGTAAGCCTGGATTCAAGTGGTCTTGTACTAGTGTCCAAAGATGAATGCAAATGCCTGCCTATTGAGAAAAACAAGTTGTTTCTTCTTATAGAAACCTAAGACGAACCAAGATTTTACTTAAATCTAAACAGATTGCACATTTATATCAGATGGCATTAAAAGGTCCTCTCCTTGAAATTGGAATACTATTCTAATTGGAAAACTATCTTGTTAAGCTTCAGGAAACATTACCTTGAGGTTCTCTCACCATCATTTGTCAAAGGATTATGTGATTCACCAGACAACGAACGTGACTCCATTCTTCTAGAAACTGGAAAGGTGTATGTCTGTTCATTTGCTTTCAAGAATGATGAAACATTCCGTCCAACAGACTCAGAAAAGCCCTTATGATATCGACCACTGCACTCTGAAAACCCCCCATAACTTAATTTATCTACGGTGAGTAAAGGACCTTTTTTTATTCGCATTACTTGAGGTGTAGGAAGGTCGCAGTTCTCAATATGGTCTGATGACTTCTGTGCAACTAGTGTGGCTAGTTCATCCTCATCGGCAGTGCGCCACCAGGGCCCACCTTTATCACATGATTTGGGAGTTGTTATGTTACTAGCATATTTCTCATATCCTTCCAAGATTGCATAATTTTCTGTCTTTGCAGTCATCCAATGATAATCCTGATTCCAATACTGAGGATAAGAAGACTTTGGATCTTCATTGGCATTTTCATTGTCATGTAGCTTCTGCATACCAACGCTCTCCCTCTCTACAGTTCTGATTGTAATATCTTGATTTTTAGAAGCAGGCTGTTCTGCGCCACTTAATTTTTCTCCAGCAGAAGCATCCAAGTTGGATTCTTTATGTCTATCTGCATTTTCAGAGCAATCAGCATCATACTTGGAACTCATAGGAAGCTCATTCTCCATCTGACTATTAACTGTTTCGCATTTCATGTCTTTAACATGCTCGTAGGTGAAATCCATCTGGTTTCCAAAATTAGGCTGCCACTGTAGCCACCATCTTGTGTCAGGGGAGAGGTTAATGTTTGAAGAATTCCTATTGACAGGTACAAAAGCTGAAGAAGAATGATCTGTTCCACTCCCAGTATCAGAGTGGGA
Source organism: Picea sitchensis (assembly GCA_010110895.2). Lineage (NCBI taxonomy): Eukaryota > Viridiplantae > Streptophyta > Pinopsida > Pinales > Pinaceae > Picea > Picea sitchensis. The sequence goes on along the minus strand of SNQJ01S0023165.1, from coordinate 92,288 downwards.
TGGATCAGACTGAGACTTTGATGATGTTGCATTGGGACAGCAAGCCAATTTTGGAGCTCTTTTAGCATCCTCCTGCATAAAACAGCGATTCGCGGTACGCTGCCAGGCAGCTCGTGCTTCTGCTGCAGCCATTATGTCATCACAGATGTTGGAAATCTGACACACTACAGTATAAAAGCAACACAATATTATTAAGGGTTGGCACAAAAAATAAATCCATACAAGAGATTCCTTACAGAGCATTTTATATTGATTAATTCATGCATAGGTACACACACCTAAGACAAAAACGAAAACAAAAAAAATGCACATGAGAAAACCTCGAAATATATTTGATTAGATGAACAAATGAAAGGTTAAGGACAGTGAATTCAGATTAGCTTTAGATGAAATAATTAAAGGCTAAGGAATGGTGAATTGAAGTTAACTTTAGGTGAAATAATTAAAGGCTGAGGATGGTAAATTCAGGAAAATCTTAGGCATCAAGAATCACATATATTCAAAATTTAAATTAGTCTGCCACTGAAAACAAATCTCATTTTATTGTCTTTTGAATACATTTCTCTCCTCTAAATGTTTGGTTTTATGTGTTCTGTCAGAGTAGCAACTGAAATCTCATTTTACTGTCTTCTGAATACATTTCTCTCCTTTAAATGTTTGGTTTTGTGTTCTGTCAGAGTAGCAACTGAAATCTATATTAAATCAACTCTTTATATTCGGAAATGCATAAGGTTCTGCTTGGGTGACTTATTTATAGCATACCAGAATATCTGGTTGGAAGGGCTAATCGCTACCAGCATTGCAAATTGGACCTCCTTTTATAGTAGCAGGTATACACTACTTTCAATCTTGTTAAACTATGAATGAAGCAATAACAGTATCATTAAACTATTTCTTCTCCGACATTTCTTTCAATTGGACGACTTTAAGCACAAAATGGTGCAATTTGTACAGCACATCCTAGCCAATGTACTTTCACGGCTCCTATCACTAGAAGTTAAGACAAACATGACTGGCAACATGCCTGAATAATAAAGCTATAGAATCAACACAAACCATGCAACCGAGTATCAGACTGCTAATTCTCATATCAGTTCATCCCTAATAATGCAGTATCAAATCAGTTCATCATTAATAATGCAGTTAACCAAGAATAATTATTACATCCACCAACAAGGCTGAAAGTACGAACACTATTAGGGCCTAATCAATTTGTTTTGATGTGCATTCCTGGATCCATTTCATTAGTAAGTTTTGAAGCCATTAGTTGTAATTCACTCTACCTGCAATCATGTACTAAGAGTCGTAATTACATTCAAAATTTTCATGACTCTTCCACGTTCTCTAAAGTTAGGCCCATCTTATGAAAAATGCCTTGATTTCACAATCTATGGTACTTTTTTATAATCCGTGCATTTAATGAAATGGTTTCAGCATCTATGGAACTACTTTTTCATAATGCATGCACCTGAGATAAGGTTTCGGCAAAAGGAAAAAAGATAAATCGGCAAAGGGTTGTATTTGCTTGATTTGTTGGACTTGCTTGTAGAGCTGACAATAGAGATGCCAACTGTTCATTAATGGAATTTAATAGTGTTTCCAATTCTGGATCAAGAGAGGATATTTCCTCTGCAGTTGCACCATTTTTTTTCAAGTACAAAGAAATTTTCTTGAAGGAGTTCAATTCTTTCATTCAAACTATCTGTCTTTATTTAAATGCCTCGATGTTGAAATCCATTTTTCAATTGAGAAAATTGGGCCCACTATTGGATTTAGCCTCTAGTTCTTTGATTTAGTCTTCAAATTTGGTTTCTAACTCAGTCACAGTTGTACCTGGAGTATTAGCCATTATGCCTTATTTCCTCTCTTTAAATAAAACTTGTTGCCGTTTTGATTTAATAAATATGAAGGAAAAAGTGGTCAGGTGAGGGAAGCAAATTTTCTGAACTGGAAGTCTGGGCTCAAGTCCCCCACCCTTTGGAATGTTTTACTAACGCCATTTTTTATTGCTTTTTCGTGTATTTGTATAGGAATGTGCCCTTAAAGGTTCCAATTTTAATACTTTTCGAACCTTACTTCTTAATGTGTTGTGGCAGTTGATTGTCACAAGCTGCACCCTCCAACCCCCTCCCTCGCCCCCACACGCAGAAGTCTCAGATTTGAATAGGACTGATCACTGCTAGAGTCTGAATTATGCAACACCACCCTTAAACTACTTCCAGTGGTCTATTATGAGGGATGTCCAACTCTAAAGTCAGAAACTCTTCCTGCCAGTCAGTGTATTTGCCTTGGGGTCCTAGAGGAGGGATTTGTAAACTCTGCCATCTTTGGCCAGTGCCTCTGTTTCTGCTGATGCTTATACCTCACGCTCTCATTTTTCGTGGTTCAAAAATCTCTTTTTATTAGAACCTGATGGGGATAAATAGGAATACTCTCTATTGTCCAATGGACCCCATAATATGTCCCGACTTGAGTTGTGAGTTCATCTACTTCGACTTCCATCAACATAGCACAATTTTGACATCCTAACACCCCATTGTAACACCCCCATTTTAATCCCTTGGTCAATTTGTAATAAATTATGCTTAGTAGTGATTTTATCTCAGCATGGAGATACTATTGCCATGCCATGGCATATAAACAATGTGATTGTATTATTGCTTATTAAAGAAAAGCCAAATCAGCTGACTTAAGGGTGGAGCCTAGGTACAAGCCATGATACCACAAGAGGGAATAGTGAGGGGGCCTAGAGGGGGTTCATCATGTTAAGAAATCCCAAGCCTCCTTGCTGAATTATTTATTTTTTGGGAATAATAAGTTATTTCCTTTTTGCCTGAATTCAAAGAAAATCAGTTAATGAAGGGGGATTGGTAGTTGAACAACCAACCACCCAAAATGAATGGAAGCATGGAAGACTGGCTAGGACAGCAGAAAACTGTCATCCCAGGGTACAACAGAGTACCCATCTCAGTTCCCCATGATTGACCCACAGGTTCCTTCTGAGAGAAGAAGGGAGGAGCAGGTTGAGAACCTTCTGACAGAGGAAAGGCAGAGACATGTGAGGGGGAAAGAGAGCAGCAGAGAAGATCTTGAGTAGAGACGGAAATGGGAAAGAAGGAGACAGAGCAGACAGAATTGGAGCCCTGAAGGAGAATTGACAGAAAGGTTTCTGAGTGCTCTAAACTTCAAAAGAATACATGAGCAAAGCAGACAGGGAGACAAGGAAAGAGAATTGTGAAACTCAGGCAGAAGAAAACCAAAACCCAACCTATGTATAGAGGGATGAAAACTTTATGCTAGTTGGGCAAGGAGGTGGTAGTGAGAAAGGGAGGGAGCTGAAATACTGCAGAATCAGTGAATAGACTCCCTGGTGCACTGAAGCCAGCTGGGAAGGCATCTGAGAAATCTGCAGAAGCCCACGGTTGGTAGGAAAAGAGGTTTCTGCCAGTGGTTGTTGTGCCTTCACACTGTCAATTGCCTAAGAGACTAACTGTTCCCCTTGGTGGTATCAAGGCTTGGCATGGGGGTGGCCAAATTGCAGAGAGAGCCAGTGCATCTGAGCCTATGGTTGGGTGGAAAAGCGCACACCCTCAATCAGTTGGCTGGTTGACAGCTTGTAATAGATAAGTCCCTAAGTATACCTTCTTCTATGCTCTGTAAAGTATGTAATTTTTCCTACTTGTATAATGGATGGAATTGTGTGGTTCTGTGTAAGACCTGTCAGGGAAAAGGAAAAAGAATGTATACCCTGCATTTTCCCTATATGCATAGTAAATTATCACCTACTTATGGTTGTCTATGAATGTAAAACAGATTCGTGAAAATTGAGAAATGGAATGGATTTATGAGGGGCCAAGAATGCACAGTGTTCTATTCTCTGGTTGATTTCCTCTGGAAGCTAACTGTAGAGAATCCGAGTTATCGGATTTCTATATTTCCTCCTAACATCTTTGGTGTGCAGACTCCAGACTTCGATGAGGAAAACCCCTATATCTGGACTGGTTAGTGGGTCATAGAGCCGGCAGAGATAGGTAGTGCCTGTGCAGACTAAGAAAGGAAGACAGATTCGGATGCCTTAGCACATGAGCAGACATGCGGAATGAGACAGAGCAAGCTCATGTTGAATGAGACAAAGAAACCTTGATATCTGGATAGCGGACATCCAAAGGTTTTCAACAAAGGGGACTTTTCCACAAGTCCTGGATCTTAGATATGGAACCCAGAGGTGGAACCCCAAATCTGGAAAGCGGACATCTTGAAAACTCAAAAAATGGACCCTTTGGGCAAGGGTCGGATTCTGATGCGAAATTGTGACCAGCAGAATTTTGCAAGATGGTGACGTCATGATGGCACAAAATTCCACGTGGCGGAATTCTAATGGCAGGGTGTCCTCATCAGCAGGCCAAGGTGATAGGTCATGGGCCAAGGGTCGGATGACAGATATCTGAATGTTTAAGTTTCCCGAATCCGAAAGTTTTCAAAAAGGGTATTTTTAAAGTCGGATGTCGGATCCCGAATGCCACATTAGCGAGCCATGTCATGTGCCACACCAACATCCGTGTCAGGGCCATGTCAACATAGATCGACAAAGGAGCCACGGTGGCAGGTAGTGGCTTGAGCCCGGATGATGGAGCCAGGAGAGGGAACCATGACCCATCCAAAAATATAGAGATTAGTAAAAATGGCCTTTTGTGAAATGTCGGATGCCACGTCAACATGCTGAGATGGATGCTATGTCAGATGACACATCATCATCTGGGGTCATAAGTGCCACGTTGGCATGATGAGGCAACATGCCATGTTAGAGCACTGTCATAGGCCACCTCAGTAGAGGGATCGTCAACAAAGTTACGTGGCAGGTTGTGGGGGCAGAGGCCAGAAGGTGGAACGATGTGGTGGAACCTTGACCATCCGGAAATTTGGAGGATCGTAAAAATGACATTTTTGAAAAGTGTCGGATCGCAGATGCCACGTCAGCAAACCTAGTTAGATGTCATGGTAGTAGGGATGTCAAGTGACACGGTAGCGGGGGTGTCAGGTGACACGGTAGCAGAGGACACCAACGGCCTCACACTGGCAGGTCGTGAGGCAGCGGTTGGATGGTCGAAACCGAGACCATCCAGAAATTCGAAAGAACATGAAATGGACTTTTTGCAAAGCCCAGATGCGAGATGTCATGTCAGCCAAGCCACATCAAGCCACAATGGCACATAGGTGTCATGCCATATCAGTCAATTGACACGTTGATAGGAGCAGATATCGAGGTAATTAGATGGCCGAGATTTTTCCTGAGAAAAGCATCATGCGGCGAAACCGAGAGTCAGAACTCAGACCATCCAAAAATCCAGAGATCCATAGTTTCGGGTAATTGGTTTTTTGGAAAAAACTGGATGTCGGATGTTAGATGGTGGAATGGTGCAGCGGAAACCTGACCATCTGAAGATCCAAGATTTATTAAAAAGGGAATTTTGGAAATCCCTAGATGCCAAATGGCCAAATGCAGAACTTTAACAGGGTGGAACCTTAACCCCGAAGCGGCAGGAAGATGCCAGGTAAGCAGGACACATCAATCCAACGCGGGTGCCACATATGATGAGACCCAGTTTGTGTCAACATTTGGGACCAATGAGAAGCTTCCAAGTGGAGGGTGACACGTGGAAAGGACAGGTGTCCTCCCACGGTGAAGTCAGGACAATAGGTAATGTTATCGGTCGAGCACCTTCGAGGCCTGCTATTACTCTGGACCGTTGGAATAAATAGTCCTCAATCGTCAGATATGTCGGAACCGAGAGACCCCGTTAAAGGTCATACAGCTATAAATCCCGCTAATGATCTAGGTCGTCGATCTATGTAATTCGTAGCCATCCGATCTAGCAAGATGTGCAAGTTGTATCTAGGGGGCATGAGGACATGGAGATGGGACCCACCCATTTCACAACTAGTGGTTTATTGACAGGTGGAGACTTGTCACTGGGTACACATCAACACGGATATGCGAATGGGGGACCGTCGAGTGGCAGCCGAGTACAGGTGGGACCCGCATGATCTGTGGAACTAGGAAATCCAGAAATCCAAGAATTTCTATTAGATGAGGCCATTGCAAACGTACGGATCCCAGATGCGGGAACCATGTGGATGGAACATGAACATCCAAAGATCCAGAGATTTCAATAAATAGGGACTTTTATAAAGTTTTGGATTCCGGATATCGAATATTCGGAGGTGTTGAGAATGTCAGATGGTCGGATATCCATAGGTTTGAAAAACCCAAATATGCAGGATTTTGGGAAGTGTAACTATGCAACAGAAAAGAGGGGTCCACGTCCGCTAATGTGTGTAAGGTGGTACATGTGGATGCCCGATGAACTGATGACGTCCGATGGTACAGATGGAGCCAAGCCACGTGGGCACGATGATGTCATCATGGGGATAGATGATGAAATCTTTGAAGGGCCATAACTTTCTGCCCAGAGATCAAAATCAAGCATATTTACAGTCGTTGGAAAGCTCTTAAGGAGCATAACTGACTTATGAGCTTAGATCTGGGTTTAGAGCTATCTTTGAGAAAGGTAGTTAGAGGAAAGTTTTGTTAATTTTTTATTGTTGTTATTAGGTTATTTCCAAATTACATGAGCATTCAATGCATTTCCAAAACAACAGCATAAAGAGGATCACTGAAAGAAACACAATCACAAGGTATGCAACACTTTATCTTGGAAAACCCTCATGGGGGAGAAAACCAAGCAAAAACTTCCTTAATAATAGATTGCCAATACAATGCCAAGACTAAGACCAAAACACCAAAGATAAACCAAGACTAAGCAAGCGCCTCTCTTCTCCTTCCTCCTAAAACTGCAACTTCCTTCAAGATATGCGCACTAGATGAGTGAGAGTGAGTGTGTATAAGTGAGGCACCATCCTCACATATGAATACTAGTTGAGGAGGCGCTAGGGTTATGTCTCTTCACTTGGTAGGGCCGACTTCTTCTAGAAGTGGTTAAAACCACTTTATAAACACTAGGGGCCGACTTCTTGAAGAAGAAGTGTAGGGGCCGACTTTTAACCACTTCTTCTAGAAGTGGTTAAAACCACTTTATAAACACTAGGGGCCGACTTTACAAACACCACCATATAAATATGGTTAGACCAATCCACAAAAGGGGATTTGATCTTATACAAGACCCGACATGATCAATCCGCAAAAGGGGATTTGATCTATAAGATAATAACTCAAATATAATTAGAATATTTTTCGAAGTTACAATATTTCAACACTCCCCCTTAACAAGAAGGGTATTCTACTGACATGACCCAATACAACATCATCAAGAGAAGGAGAGGGCAACATCATCATCAACATCTGGAACATTGACTGGCACATCTATAAATCATCGGAAGTTTTTCTCATCATCAATATCATCATCGTTCACAGCATGGAGTTGGAGTAACATCATAATCATTAGCATCAACAGCATGAAGCTAAAACATCAACATCAATAGCATGAGGCTAGAACAACAACATCACTAACAAAACGAAGTTGATACAACATCATCAACAACACGAGGCTAGTACAACATCATCAACAACACAAGGCCAGTACAACATCATCAACAACATATGGCAACAGAATGAGGCAGGTGCATCAACAACAACATTTGTGGTACTCTGACAGACCGTCCTTACCAGACCTTCGGGATCTGCCCAAGAATCATAAGATTCCCTAGGATATAGAATCCTAACAAGCTACCACGTGGTACTCTGACAGACCGTCCTTACCGGACCTTCGGGATCTGCCCAAGAATCATAAGATTCCCTAGGATATAAAATCCTAACAGAGCTACCACTACTGACCACAGCTGGCATATACATGCACAGGTACTCTAATAGACCGTCCTTACAGAACCTTCGAGATCTACCCAGGGATGGTCAATCCCCCAGGATATAAAATCCTAACAGAGCTACCCACTGTTGGTCAGGATACCATAGTATCATCAGCATCACTCCCCCTTTCGAGGGAGGTCCTTTCGGACTACACCAAGCTTGTCTCGGAAGTACTCAAACTTCACACGAGACAAAGGCTTGGTCAACACATCTGGAACCTTCTCATTTGTGCCAACATATTGGACCTTCACAGCTCCCCTCTGCACTATATCACGGATGTAGTGATACCGGATTTCTATGTGCTTCGACTTATCATGGAACACTGGGTTCTCCGTCATCTTTATACAACTCTGGTTATCACATAGAATCACAATGGCTTCCATCTCCAGATCGAACAGACCTATCAACAACTTCCGAAGCCATATGGCTTCACAACTGGCGGAACATGTTGTAATGTACTCTGCTTCTGCTTTGCTGAGAGAAATATTGGATTGCTTCCTGCTTTTCCATGAAGTCATGGCTCACCCCAAACTGAAACAACATCATGAAGTGCTCTTCCTGTCTGAAGCCCTTCCAGCCCAATCTGAATCAGTATAACCATATAGTCTGAAGTCATGATCTCCAGTAAAACAGAGACCATAATCCAGTGTACCCTTAAGGTATCTCATCACATGCTTTGCAGCTACAAGGTGAACACATCTGGGCTCTACCAGATACTGACTCAAGGTGTTCACAACAAAGCATATATCTGGCCTGGTATTCCTCAGATACATCAGTGATCCAATAATTTTTCTGTATAGAGTAGCATCAACCAACTCTGACGAAGTATCAACCAAGAGCTTCAAATTTGTTTCC